>JAQGAV010004239.1:0-10688 GCA_034691345.1 Phasmarhabditis papillosa | reverse complement strand
GTTGCTCTAGGTGCTGGAGCAAAACATAAAAAAAACCACCACATCGTTTTCATTTCCTACACTCACCGGAGTTCTACCACCTCTGAAATAAAACATTGGTCTATTTAAAAACAATATTTTTGAGAATTTTCAAACAATGACTTCCTTCTTCTCTTCAATACTCCAATCAAAATAACCGTGTATTGGCGGATTGGCCCAGTGGATAGAAGCTAAGCCTCATAATCTCGAGGTGGATGGTTCGAATCCGCACCAAAGAATTAATTCTTGCAAATTTCTGATCCCCCGCCTTCGTTCCCCAGCTTCGTTCCCCAGGTGCTGCGCAATGGAGTCCTGCCTCCATATTGTCCCTTCGTCTCACTTCATCCTCCAAATATATGTGATCTCTTGTTTCGTAAAATATAAATACAAACTTGAAACAAATCTTCTCATTCTCAAAATTTTTATTGAGAATTAGCCGGCATGATCTTCTCGAAAGAGAAATACATTTGAGCTACAGTATGCCGACCAAAAGGAGCCCGGAGCCTTGTCCCGGACCGCCGAGACCACAGGGAGAAATATTAGAAGCCGACCTACCCATCCATTGTTGTTTTGTTGAACTGAAGACTATTTGAAGGAATGAGGAATGAATGAATCGGATAGATATCGCGGAGAAGGGTTCTTGAGGAAAAGAGTTTAGGAGCCTTCTGGAAAAAGAAAATGCCTAAGGAGAGCTGCTATTCTCCTGAGAAGGGAGTGTTTCCACTAATAGTTGTTGCGAACCAAATATTATATGGAATAACTCACGTAGAAAGAATAGAACAATACGTTGTACTTTTTAAGAGGAAACTTTTATTAATAATATACTTATTAACTGGTATATTTAATGGCATGGAGGTCTGTATCACAATACTTAGCATTCAGTAACCAGATTACATCTTTACAGCTAGGAGTTGTTTCGATGCAAAATTTTGTTTATAGCGCTTTGTATTTGGAAACACTGTCGACATAAATCAGTCTATTTTCAAAAGTCTATAACAATACTAACAATACAACATAATAGTTTTACTTCTTAATAACTAAATAAATCTTTACTAACAATTACACTTGCTTTACAGGTTGTTTAAATAATGGTTAAGAAGTGGTTTTGAGTTCTTAACTTTCTTTAAGCACCTAACTAATATGTATTTGTTTATTATTATTTGTTCAGGTGGCCACATCGGCGGTAGTTAGTTAATTTTCCTTTTATTGCAAAGTTCGATAGAGGATTATTATTATAGATCTAAAAACCATTTTTCTATTTTGTGTTACTCGTCTGCGATTCGAGTTATGAGCTTTGAAAATTGTATTTTTTTTTCACCTTTCGTTATTAACACATTGGCCCAGTGGATAGAAGCTTTGCCTCATAATCTCGAGGTCGATGGTTCAAATCCCCCCTTACTAAGAATTCTTGCAAATTTGTTCTGATTCGCCGCCTCCACTCCTTGGGTGCTGTGCTATGAAGTCCATCTTCCTATGGTTCCTTCGTCTCACTTATTCGCTCCAAATAACTGTGATCTCGTGTTTCGTAAAAATAAATAGAACATTAAATATTTACTATATTGAAAAATTACTAGTTTTGTTGGATTTAGATCTTGGGCCGCTTCCGAAGGTACATTAACAGAATCCGAAACAATCAAGAAGGTCATCGAGGAGCAGCGAAGCAAACTTTAAACAAAACAAGAAATCCTATGAGAAGATTGAAGAACCAATGTAGACTAGAAGAAATATAGAATACACATTATATTTTGTTTTTATTGGTGTGCCATTATTGGGAGAGAAGTCCTTTTTAAGGCCAACCAACTTCATACAATCAACTAAGAGTGCAGTACTGGCTTGACCCGTCCCCATGGATCTTAAAAGACCTAACATTTTCTTAGAGTCATTTAACAAAATACATTACAGCCCTTTAACATAACACAAGAAAAAGAATTACAACTATTCAATAGGTAAATAATTTTTTTAATCCCTTGTATATATCTTTCCTTTATCAAGTATCAATCAATTTTATACATCACGATCAATGCCTCTCTTACTGACAATCCCCGTGCAATGGTCGGAGCTATTTCGTATGAGACTTATGGGTGAAACGAAATAGTTCCATCACTTTTACATCCAAATTTAGTACAAAAACAATCGATAATACCTTTTGAATTTTGATATTGTACGCCGACTATAGCTTCCTAAGTATGGTGGGGTACCTAAGATTTCACATAAGCGATCTATACGATGATGGAAATAAATTATTATTATTATTATTATTATTATTATTATTATTATTATTATTATTATTATTATTAAAATTATTATAACTTCCTAAGCCCGGGCCGTGTCCCTACTGCTATAGAACTTTCGTTAACCCGGTATAGATGTCCGAATTCCTCCGTCTCGTTGATAGTCTTCGTTTCCCTTCACTTTCGTTATTCGAATTGGCTTTGCGGCCTTTCATTTGACCTCTTTATCTCAGTTAAATTTATTGATCAAAGACAACATTCAAGGAAGATTTGTATATTTTAGAATCAATAATTAGGATTAAATATAGACAGTTGCTAATATTTAAGCGTAGTATAGTCTATCTCAAGGCCTAGGTTTCCAGCGCGGTATCATGAGCGGGGCGCAGTGTTATAAAAATGAATGTATACCTTTGGAGAAAACGCACCATGTCGACCGATTTTACATTAATTTTTTAAAACTGCGCCCGCTCGTGATACCGCGCTGGAAACCTAGGTCTTGAGATGAACTATACTTCTAATTAAGTATTTTTCTAAAAGAAAGTTATAATTTTCATCACTTCTTGTTTGTAGTTCCTTAATTTAGAAGCAAGTTTTATTTTCGATAAGTTAATCTCTATTTTATTGTCTTCCGCTTATTTAAATAAATATTATCACTATAAGTTTTCTATTATAATGTGTATAGTCTGTTTCAAAACCTAGACTACATTGCGCAAGCCGAGGCGCGGTAGTGTAAATTTTGACATCAAAAGTTCTCTCGCCCGAAGAGAGGGAAGGCTTTTTCCAGCAAATTTGAAGGCAAATTTTGCAACACCGCGGATCGAATGAAGCAGGCGCAATGTAGTCTAGGTTTTGAAACAGACTATAGTAGAAGCTAGGTTTCCAGCGCTGTATTCTGTAAAGAGGCGGTATTAGACTTAAAGAATGCACTTTTGAGTATGTTATTGCATTTTCCATACACCTTTCTCGTTAGGATATTGCGCTGGATGCTAGCTTTGATACATACAATAATAGAAAACTTAAATAGTCAGCGCCAAGAGTAAAAATGGATTGTCACTTGCGTATTTTATGGAATTTTGCGTATATTTTCGTATTTAGAAAACTTTCAGAAAACTTTTTTGGCGAGATTCTTTTTTTAACACTCCATTATTACTCTCGGATCTTAGTATACATCCTATAAAGCATTTATAATGTTCTGCTTATAAACCGGCTTTGCTAGTATTTTGGCTATTATTTTCGGTTTTGATTAATGTTGTTTTCACTTACTGCTTTGTTCTTAGACTAGAATTCATCTTATGAAGAATAATCTCCTTTTAATAAAAAGAATCTCGTTAAAAATGGCTCTGAAAGTATTCAAAAACCGAAAATATACGCAACATTTTCTTAAAATACGCAAGTAACACTACATTATTCCTCTTGAATCAGACTATAAGTCCTTTCAAGAAATGTGGAACTTTGAAACAGAGTGTGTTTTTGCATTTCTATATAGGTTTCCGTTCTATTGAATCAGGAAAAAACAATGAGTTTATAGCTGAAGAAACACTACCTGATGTTTTTCGCATAACTATTCCTTCTATTTATGTTTTCGTTCTTTAGGTATCATAGAAACCCGTCAACTATAGTGGCTCGCTTCTCTTCGAGTCAGAGGCTTTTTGGAGACAGAAATTTTCACACCGCGTGTTTTCCGCAGAATGGCCTTTTTTTGACGACAGAGTTCTGCCTTTATTTAAGAACCATCCATTTTTTTTCCATTCTCCAATATGCCTGGCAAGTGACCAATTAGGCTGCCTAAGCCTTCGTTTCTTTGTTGTTAAAGGACTGTACTAACTGGATTTGAAGGACTGTGTCTTTATCTCTGGAACAGCCGCGCCATTTTCGCAGTGTTCATTGCGCAACACAACTTTCTTCTTTCTTTCTTATATCCTAATCGATTTGTGGATTTCGTTTATAAATACTTTTACAGATTAAGAATCATTTTAAATAAACAAGACAACCCAGCAGTTGACTTCTATAATAGTAATTAGGTAAGTTAACTAGGACTAATATTAGTTAATATTATTTAAAAATACATTCTTTAAATTTGTAATATAGTAAGATCCGAGAGTAATAATGGAGTGTTAAAAAAAATCTCGTCGAAAATGGCTCTGAAACTTTTTGAAATACGAAATTATACGCAAAATTTCCTTAAAATACGCAAGTAACACTACATTATTCCTCTTGAATCAGACTATAGTCTGTGTCAAAAAATATGCTGAAGGCGGGGCGCCTTGCCGTTCAAAACGGTTCTGAATTACCCAATTTTCAGTTTTGAAGGCAAAATTTTGCGACACCGCGCATTACGTCATAATAAGTAATATTTTAAAAGATTTGTTACAAACAAAACTTATATATTTAATTTCAGACTATTCATTTAATAGGACTACAAATGTATCTATTTTTACTAATATTACCGCTGCTTAATTTTGTAAACGGTGATGATCTATATATTATGATAGACCAAATTAGTGTATATAACTGTAGAGGAGGTCAGTCTTTAATAATATTTACTTATTTATATTAATATTAATTTAGTTAAAAATGAAATTAAACTAGTCGAAGATGATGTAGAAGTTGTAAATGAGAAGGGAAATAAGGTAAGCATAAGAGCTTAGATAGATTATAATCCGAGTCAAGAACTAGGTTTCCAGAACCAGACCGCGGACAGGGCCCAGGTTGCATGGTCTGTCCAGAACAGTATCCCTAGTACAGACGGTGTTTCATTAAAATAAATGGACATTTGAAGCTCCCAAATAGGGTGGGGTTTCGTACGGATTTTAGAAAAATACCGCTATTTCAACATACCGGTAAACCGGTATTTTCAAAATTTCTATATACCGGTATACCGCGTACCGTGCAGTACCATTTAACAACCTTTTTTATGAATTTCCTGGGCGGGGGCCGAAATTTGAGCATTCTTGAGATAAAATTGTGAAATAGACTAGGGCCGGGGCCTAGATTTGGAGAAACGCCCGGCCGGCCTTTTCCCAGCCCTACACCACCCTACTCCCAAACGACCAATTTTCATGTTAACCTAACCCCGCCACCCTCCACGATACTACGCTAGAAACTCAGCTCTTGATATAGACTATATAGGAGAAGTAGCAAATATTCTATTCTATTCTAACATCTTTACCACTTCAAATATTAAACTTATCAACACCGACTATAGTTTCAAGTTCACATTTTGTTAAGGGTGAGATTAGGTGCTGGGAATTTGACAGGCCGGGCGGGGGTCGAAAATTTGTAAAACGGGCCGGCACTTTCCCAGCATTTCCTGCTTCACAGTCAATAGTTTTTGGATTTTCATCTCGAAATTTAGAGAAATAAGTTACTTTAAGGTGTACTACATTCGTGCTCCGGGTAACTACTCTCTTCATTTTCGTAATATTGGAGTAAATAAACAATTTGGATACTTAGCCGGCGAGATAGGAGTAACACTACAAGTACCAGTTATAGAAGGACCTGCAGGTGGGAATATATACATTGTTGTAGGGTTATCATCAGCGCCAAGAGTAATAATGGAGTGCTACTTGCTTATTTATAGGATTTTTAACACCGCATCTGCATGCAAGTTACACGCGCGTACTTGCAAAGTACAATATTGAACGGAGAGTAGTCGCCAGATGCTGGCGCGGTGCTCGCAAAAGGGGCTCAGACGAGCGCTGAAATATTTACACTCCCTTATTACTTTTGGCGCTGACTATACAGAATAATCGATAATCCGTTTTCCTATTCCACTATTTTTTGTAAGTAAACTTGGTTCCAGAAATCGCGCACCAAGTTTTCGCTTTTCGATTTTCCTCTGCATCGTTGTGTTAGGGCGCGGCGTGTTAAAAACCTTAATGTCCACTTCGCAGTAACATTTTATCTTGCAATATTCAATAGAGTAACAAAAATAACGTCTTTTTAAACAGTTTAAGTTCTTATTTACAGGAATTCGTTTCGATCTTCCATACACAATGATTCCGGAATCCGGTCTGCTTAACTCTAAATGCGATGATAATTCCGGTATAATTGAGCGAAATGGAAGACAATTCTGGTAGGGAAAATGTTATAAACTAACATGTATAGTCGGATTCAAGAGTAATACCGCCGTATTATATGCGTTTTTCCAATTTTTAACTCCGCAACCGCTGGCATTTTACGCGCGAGGAACTTGCAAGTTTGACAACTTCCTATGCCTCACTATCAGAGAGTAATTTATTCAACTTTACAATAGTCTATAACAAACAAAAGACCTCGGAGCGCTGTTGTATACATAGGCTTCCGCAATTGCGTATTTGTCATTTTCTGGACTTGATACAAAATAAAACTAGTACAAAAAATTGCATATCGAACCGTATAATGAAAGTTTAATTTTGCCTCAGAACGAACGATTTTTGAAACCTTAAACAACACCGCTCACTGTAGTTTTTTTATTGTTATGGACTATACTTTAAATTTTGCACACTGTGTTACTCTTAAATCATATTATAACTAAAAGATGAAAAAATAACTCTATTATACTATTAATTTGAGATTGTATTTCAGTCGTTACTGCGATCTCTGTACTCTTGGAAAACAGGTGGAGAATGATCTTAATACAGGACAACACCAGGTAATTATATAAAAAAACAAAAAAAATGGAGTTGGGCAGCAGGGCCCCATTCATCCTGATCCGGTGCTGGCCCACCCACATTTTCCGGAAGACTACGGGGTACCTTGCCGAGATAGGAAAGATCAGGACCGGGCACAGTGTGGGCCCCATATATCATACCAGATGAACCACGGACAGAATTAATGCTGCTTTGTATGTTTATTAGTCACTGATATCATATATGTAGTTTCTAACTGTTTATCAACACTTCTTAGTGTTAGGATATTCCTTGTCCGATCCATTCGGGTCATCTTTCGGGCGTCCGATTTGCTAAAAAATATAATCGAATTATTTTGAATGAATAAACTATAGTCGGCGGTGTACGGTACGAGCTGCAAATTTTATTGGAGCAATGAGCAATGGCGCGTGAAAACGCGGAATAGTCAATAATGCAATGTACAACACCACATCTAATATTTTTGTGAAAAAGTTATTCTATATATATATAACTATTATGCGCGTTTTAAATTGAGCAGTCAGACCTTTAACTTGCATATCGTTTGTCCGCCGACTGACTATATAGAGGATCTTTTAAGATCATATACTGTTGCGCAAGCTAAGTTTTGAGCTTCGTTTTGTGAGCGGCACCAAATTTTAGTTGAACGAATATCTTGTAATATATTACAAGTGAATTCATCCCCTTTAAAGCTTCCGTCTCACCCAGAGATGGTTATCCGGCCGGCGCGGCCCGGCCTGGGTTTCCAAATTTCAGGCCGGGCCCGGCCGGATCAGGCCGGGCCGATTTCCAGCTCTGGTCTCACCCTTAGGAATTCCTTCTGTATGACACGGCTCATCATTTTTCTTAACTCATCATACTGTTCCTTACTTGGACTTCCATTATTCCAAATACTAAAATTACCGAAGTATTGTAGTACAGTGTTGCATATTTCGATCGTTAACGTGCATTATTATTAAAGAAAATGAAAAAAATATTTTTAAGTTTTTGGAAATAGCTTCTAGTTAATTTGCAAGCTATTAGTCCACCGACTATAGTTGTGAAATGTTTTCAATATATATATCGTATACATATATTCTTAGGCTTGTTTGGAGACCTAATCTTCTATTCTTTATAAACTAAAATAATACTTACTTGCGATCAAACCGATAGGCTTCCTTCTCTTCTTCACTTCCACTGTTTTTGTCTGACATTTGATAGTTCTGAAAAGTTTGGATTAAAAAATAAAGGGGAAATTATTTTGCAAAAGAAAAAGAAATGTTTAACCTGTCTAAATCGGTGACTCCGAGCGTTGTTTTCGTCGAAAAAGGGCACACCTTCTAAAAAACCAGAAAGTTCTATTAGAGATTTACAAAATGCTTTGTTCGCGCCTTCGCGTCATCAAAAGCTATATACGACGTGTTTCAAAGCAAACTGTTAAAACCAAGCGATATATAAATAAGAATTAAAAAAACTTCTCATATATATAAAGTTGGAGCCGCGCTCGCCGAACATGATTTTTGAACACTATACTAAAGACATGGCTCCACCCGGTAGCAGATATAGTCGGCGGCTAAACGATATGCAAGTTAAAGGCCCACAGCACTCAATTTAAAATGCGCAAAATAGATATATTTGCTAATATTTATTGTTTTAGAAAAAAATAAGTTGGACTTGGTGTTGTACATTGCATCATTGACTAGTTCGCTTTTTCGCGCGCTATTGCTCGGCCGCACTCCAATAAAATTTGCAGTTCGTACCGTATACCCATGAATAAGCCTTGACCGCCGACTACAGTATAGTATAAGTTGAGATCGTGGGTTGTTAGCAAGGAAATTTGTAAATCTCCTTACATTGGCACAAGGACATATACGAACTTTTGTCTTTGACAATTACGTGTGTTTTTAAGAGAATTCAGATGTAAACAAACTGTGTTTGTACTTGAATCATTTAAATTTGACTCACAATTAGACGGTTACCTGCGCTTTTGTTATGGGAAAGTGGCCAACATCTAAACTAGAGACATCCAGCAAAATTTTCAAAATTGACATTTGTTTGATTTTTTGTTCTATGTGAAAGAGGAAAGTTCAAATTGACGAATATATAAGTTTTATCAAAAAAAGTTTACTAAAAAAGGATGAAACCCTCATTGAAACATGACTATTTTTGGTATCGAAATATTCAAATTTGAAGACGCTAAAACCACATTAGTTTCCAAACTAACAAAATAACGGTTGGAGAGATATTGGAACGAAAATCTTATTTGAAAGAAATGATTTGGCAATATACAGGCTTCTCGTTGGTTCAAATCTTATCCATGATAATCCAAAGCGTTATAACTAACCTTCGAAGAGAAAAGTCCATGATATAGTCCGTAACAAAAAAAGACTGTAGTGAGCGGTGTTGTTAAAGGTTTCAAATATCGCTCGTTCTGTGGCAAAATTAAACTTCCATTCTATGGTTCGATGCGTAATTTTTTGTTTGTTGTCAGAAGACCATTATTGTACTAGTTATAATATGTAGAAAAAGACAAATACGCAATTGCGGGGCTCACTTTCATGAGAACAGTGGTGGCGCTTTAGAAAGGTATTTTCACAATATCGTAGCTACCGTAACCGGTGATAAAGAAAACATTATAAATTACTAAACTTCTACGTTAATATTGTGTTTTAAGTTTCTTCCTTCAACAAATGAACAGAACGATGCAAAAGGATCCACATGCGGAAACATTAATGCCGATACTTATGACTTTAAGGTAAGCAAAGTTGCTAAAGACAGGTTTATCATTTGTTTTGTAGAATAAGTTATTTAGAAGTTATAATTTATTTACTATTTCTGATTAATAAAAATTTTACACAAACTTATAGAACCACAAATTATCAATCTACTCGATTCTAGTTTATATAGATGTCACGGCTCTCCAACCGAGGCAGTGGGGTTAAAGGACTGAGATCTCATTTTAAAATTGAAGTTCATTTTTCTCCGGAAAGCTTCAAGCGCTAAATTTGATTAATTAAGCTATTGCCTTTTTGATGATTTATAAATTAACATAAATTGTTTAACAAAATAAGCCAGGCTATGAGCATCAAGATTCTACCATTTGAATTTGCTCGTCTCGTTACCTTAGGGCCCGGCGAGCCGTGATGTCAGGGGTGCTCACTGGCCGGCCGGGCGGAAGAACCGAAAATCCAGGCCGGTACATTATAACTCCACCTGTGTTAGTTTATATAACTTTACTTATAGAGAACAATAAGTCTCCCGGATAGAACCGCCTTGGAGAATATGATCAAAGGAAAAGTACAAGGAATCGATGAAGAAGTCAAGAAGAGACTCAATAAGGGGGTTGGTTAATGGAAACTTATAATTTAATAAATTTATACTGAAAATCAGAGCTGGTTATGCGGCCGGGCCGGGCCTGGCCAGATTAGCGGTAAATCCGACGGACCGGTCCGGCCTGACCTACAAAATTTTAGGCCGGACGGGCTCAAGCCGGGCCAGTAACCAGCTCTGCTGAAAACAAGAATTCTTCATTTAACTGGCAACTAATGAATCTTTTCCAATTAATTTAAAGAATATGTGCTGCAAAATTTGCTATTCTTTGACCATCCATATATTTTCATCATTGTTTTCAGCGCGGTCGGTTCCAAGTCTTCCTGAACTTGATATCCGCCGAAAAACCAGCCCAGTCTCAATCCCAATGGTTTTCTGGAAGCCGAGACGTAAGTTTCCAGCAAAAACAAAATTTGCAAAAATTCAAAGCCCGATGCGGGGCTCGAACCCGCGACAGCCAGATTAAGAGTCTGGTGCTCTACCGACTGAGCTAACCGGGCTA
>JAQGAV010004238.1:0-10689 GCA_034691345.1 Phasmarhabditis papillosa | reverse complement strand
AACTCTTCTGTAGATGATAAGAAAACTGTGCTAGTGGTGATGACCTGTGTCTCCTTCTTCATCTTCCTTGCATCATCCGTTACGAGCATTGGAATTTTCCTCAAGTACAGACTCATGTAATAGTGTTTATGTTTTCATAATAAACTTTTGTTGAATTCCATTGAGTTAAATTAACAGTTATAGTGCATGACTAAATTGTTGTTCGTTCATTTTCTAACATTTTATATATTATTGGTGTGGGTTGTATAATAAGGTTTTCATTTTGTTTCAGCATAGTTTAGGAAGGAAAGGGAGCAATCTTTATTATAGTTCACGCAGTCAGCTTTCGGAACAATGCAGCACAATATCTTGTTGACTGCATATATGTAGAAAGGAGCTAGTAGACACTTTATTTCATATGCTTGTTGCAGCTGTGACTGCATTCGAAGAGCTCATTTATTGTGCTAATGCAGAAAAGTAATTCATTTTCGTCTCATAGGCATAATTTGAGGCCTACGTAGCAATACACTTAGTTGCAGTCGTTTTCCTCATGTTTGCTCGTCAATGTTTTGTTACCATTAGTTTGTAAATTTTATTGGATTTCTTTTTGTCACGGTTGTAGTAATGTGAAAGATGCTTATACAATATGGGTTCATGCACCATTTGCAGGATTGAATTTCTACGTATGAATGCAGGAATGAAGGATACTATCCTACGTAGCATTAGACCTCTTCCAGTCTACGATTTTCGGTTTTCATTCGACATTTGAGGTGAATCTAGAATTGGTATGACAGATTGTTAAAGGAAATGCTTTGATTTCCTTAAATAATTTTTAAAGTCCTATGAAATTAGGATTATTAAAATATTAGACATTTGGTTCTTTGTTTAATAGAACTGTGATCGATTTTTCTGTAACTCTGCTTCACTGTGATTGTCGTAACCTTTAGAAGCATGTCACCATATGCTTTCACCGAATATTGGCTCAATGCATAATAACAAATATACCTGAATATTCTATTTTCTTTGACATCATCATCTTTGAAATTAGTCAACCAATGTCTACATTGGTGATTAGCCTTAAATTCTTTGGAATACTACTGAGTACACTGTCACCAGTATGTTCATCGACTGTCTGCGCTTCAACAAAGGTAATATTTTCATTGTTAACTGTCCGGTACGGAGTCCTGAATAGGGGATACCGTGTTGAGAGACGGATCGGTATTACGACCAACAAGAAAAATAAGAAGAAATGTTCGGCTACAGAATGGATGCGAAACCCAAACTATTTGTGATAAAAATAGGAAAGTTTTTGAAAATTATCAAATTAATCTAACATAAGTGTAATGTAATGCTTACTGTTCTTGGTGTCTTCAAATAATTAAAAATAGATTGTTTTTAATGAATTGTCATGCTTTGTTGTTCGATTAAGTTAGTGTACGTGATATTTCTTAGATATATTTAGTTTATTTAAGGGTTTCCCATTTCTATTAGAGTACTCCATCTCACATCCTTATGATGAAAATACTAAATATATGAGAGAATATGTTATTCTTCGAATAAAAGGAGGCTGTTTAGGCCAGTTGGTATTCTTTAATCGCAAAAATATGGAGCAATCTGTTCCTGCTGGAGACATCTTCAACCCAACCCGACACCAAGATTGACTTTAACTCCCTTACGATGACAAGCACACCTACCACATCAAGGTATGTGTAGAACGAAGTTGAATGGGCTTGCTCCCCGGCCAGTCCCTAGTAACTTTTGAACGGCCCGACTAGGACAGTTTTTTTACAAGTCTGCTCGATGCCCTACCAGGTCGGTACTAACATCATACATTCATACAGACCGACGCGTACTAAAACTTTATCGGTGCGGAATAACCGCCGTGCCGAATAACCCCGATCCGGTCGTAAAACCTGCACCCCTGTCACGGACTACCTTCTGACTTTTAAAGGACCATTTTAGGCTTCCTTTGAATTGAATCGACAGTAGTTGATTACTGTTTAAACTATACTGTTTTATACACAAACTAACTTAAAAAGCCGATACAATAACAAATACCCATGTCTTTTGTTTTAGATCTTCGGAGCAGACCAGGGGCATCATTGGTGCCAGACAGTGCCACTCTAACCGCTGGTTAGTAAATACGACTTCAGGACTGCGGCGCCGGTTAGTTGGGGCGCAGCTTCGCGGACGATTCCAGGCTTATTACTACTTGCCATTTTGCACGTAGTAATAACCATATCACAGCGTTTCCCATAACTTCATTTATTTTGCTTTCCAAAATGCCCTAAGCCAAAGCTGTTAAGCTGGTCTGGCCTGACATGGCCTGTCCAAAAAACCTGCCAGGCCATGCCAGCAAAGGTCAGCTTTGATATACTGGTTTTATGTACCGAATAACATTCAAAAATTCACAAAAAATGGAGAAATATCGATTTTTGGGGGCGTGACTAAGACTAGTCTGGCCTGGCCTGTGAAACTTGGAAAATTTGAGGCCAGGCGAGCTTAACAGCTCTGCCGTAACCCATCCCATAGGCCTTCTCCCTAACAGGAATATGTGGATTATTCCTGATTTCTAAGAGAATCTTCTCCTCCGACCAGTACTTAGACCGCCTGTTAGGCACATAAACTACCTTAGTTGGAACAACAGAACCAGTTGCTCTCTTTGCTAAGATTATGTACAAGGTGAGCAATGTCCCCGAGGATCAACCAAAGGAGGATTGTCTGTCCCCAACTGATCCAGTACAGTTCCGGGGAATACTAAAACCCGGTACATCTTCGGACCCATGGAATAAGGCTGCATCTTTATAGTAAACTATTAGAATGTTATTAATATTTTACTCTGATTTGCTCTGATCGTCACCTTCGGGGGTGAATCAAGCTGCAGATCCTTCTTGAGATCCGGCCGTGGGACCCACTCCTGCTCTTGTAGCTGATGATACCCCTCCCGCTGACGCTGCTCCTGCTTATACAGGTATAGCCTAAAGACCTAAGTGTGGTTGCCTGGGTTGCTTCGATAGTTGCGTAGTGTGTTTTGTTGTATCCTAATATATAAACTAACGTTAAAAGCTAACAGAATTAATTATACTATACTTGATATTGATAGATGATATATAATATCATCATCCACATAAATAATATATATAAATTTATCAGTTTAAAACTAAACTTAAAAGCTAACATAATTATACTGTTATGGATGTTATTGTTTTCTATTTGCAGCTGATGCTGATGCACCTCTATCGATGGCTCCAGCCAAAGGATTCATGGTTCTGCCAGCTGCAGCCGTTCTAGTTCGCCAATTTGCCCTTTGAGTAGATGAATTTCGCTAATAAATATTTATAATAATTGTTTTCTTTTCTTTTCTTCTTGGGTTATGAGGGGAATGTTTTGCTGCTTTCTGGAGCTACCACTTTCATATGGGGTCTTTTCGATGCCCATAACGCTGGAATAGGACCAGGATTTGTTTTGCAGCTCAGAAGAGTCGACCTACTTTGGCCGTATTCATTAAGTGGAAGAAATACTGCTGTTGTTCAGAAGTTAAAGAAGTATCGTTCGGATTGTTTTGTATCAAACTTCCAGTATCCTATTTTTGCCCTAGTTTCTACCCCCATGACAAATTTCATCCGAATAGGTTCAGAAACAAAACAAAAAAATTCCGAATGACGGACGGACGTACAACTTTAATATCTTTAAATAGTACTTATTATTAAATAAATAATGGTGGATATTTTATAATCTCAATAAATTTGTTATGCCTCTTTGGAGTTTGGTTTTTTTGGTTCCACATATTCCTTCATCTTAAGAAAATGTGACTTTCATAATTCAAAAAAGATTTTAAAATACGTTTTATGGCTTTCTACTACTCTATTCTACGGGTTTATACTTTGAAATTGAATATGAAGGTTTTCAAATGCGGTTGATGTCTAATATTCTCTTCGTATTTTTTAAAGAAGTTGTAAACCAGCCAAATCCCTGTAAAACGGAATTACGGTTTGTTTCAACTGACTATCCGGTAAGTTTTCATATAAGTAGATATGGACGCTGGTTGGCAGGCATAGTCCGTTTCAAAACCTAGACTACATTGCGCCGGCTTCATACGATCCGCCATGTTGCAAAATTTTCCTTCAAATTCTATGGAAAATGCCTTCCCTCTCCTCGGGCGAGAGAACTTTTGGAGGCAAAGTTTGCAATACCGCGCATCTTACGAGGCCGGCGCAAGTTCTTACCGTATACTATTGCTTAAGACATTGTCGCCCACTATACATGGAAGGACAGGGCCATTCGAATTTCGAAATTAGTTGAGAATATTGCTGGTTTTATTAAAATTAATTTGTTTTAATCAGAAATAAATAGACTGCTAGACTATACAATACTGGAAATATATTATTATTATTATGTGCAGCAAGTAGGAAGTATATAAAGAAAAAGGGAAGGAAACTATTGACAACTTTTTTGAACATTAGTAATTATCTGTACAAACGACAAAGTCACACAAAAATCTTAGTTTTCAACTCAATTCAGAGCTGGCTATCCGGCAGGCCCGGCCCGGCCTGGTTTTTTTTCAAAATTTCAGGCCGGGCCGGGCCGGTAACTAGCTCTGCCTCAATTGTCATCACTATTTAAGAACAATGTATTGCTGAACATCATTTTTGCCCACCCACAAGCATGGAGAAGCAGCGCAGAAGGGTTAGCATGGTTAAAACACTCTATTTCATCAATTTAGATATTTGATCAATGTTCTGGTGAGTGGATTCTGAGATCCCCAACATGATCCTTAGCAAAAATAGAAAGCGATTCTATATTCCCTCGTCCATTCGTAAGCCGGCCGAGTTTGATTGGTCGAATCAATGTCAAACATTAGTCTGTCTATATAAGTTAATAAATAAAAAATACAATACTTTTTTTAATTGTTTATTTACAAGGTGTCTACTTCTTAGCATAGGTCTTCTGGTATGTGCTTGACTTCTTATATTGGAACTTTGCTGGTGGGGGAGGGGTAGGGGTTACAACTGGAGCTGCGGCCGGAGCACTACCACCCTAAACAAGAATTATATTAATATTATTATTATTTTTAAAGATTAATAAGTCACAAAAGTATAGTATAAGTATACAACTATTTATATGGTTTGTATGTAGAATTGGATACATAGTAGATATAGGATGTTACTTTCATATCAATGGTATTTAATCTTTTCTAGGAAGCACATTGCATAGGGAAGGCTCTTGTTAGCTAATCACACCCAACAAGATTAGGAACCCGCCTCTCACGGTGGGCTCAGGTTGGGCCCACTGGATATATCAACGAGTACCGGGCCGGCCCGACGATAGTTCTAATTGTATGGGTAGACAATCCTGGACACTTTAGGAACAGGAAGAAAACATTAACTACCAAAAGACATCGGAATTACCGCCCTATCTTTATTTAACGAACCTTCTTTCCGAATAATTCATCATCAATATCGACGTCCATGTCAGTGGCTTTATGGTTGGCAATAGCATCAACAGGAACAAAAGCAGATTTATCAGCCATAATATTCCTTTTATGCTAATATTACAATTATATTTAGTAATAAAATATATATACTTTTATATAGTAATTAAAAGAGAAATTATCTAATATAAGAATATATCTCATATAGGATGAGAATTAAGAAGAACTGAGAGTCGGAGAATTAAAGAGATGGAAGTTCGGAATGAGATTGGGGAACTATTGATATCAGTAAAACTATAAGCTAATTTTACTGTGAAGGCTTGGAATACATACATGAGGATATGAAGATGTGGGTTTGACGCATCGTTGCTGCAGAAGACTTGGGAAGATAGCAACTTACTTATCTCATATATCGGGCACTCGAAGGATGAATGTTACAAAGAATAAAGTATTGAAGAATTCTACATATAGTCGACGGATGAATCCTTTGAAGGGGTGCACTTTAGAAGGAGCGCGCAAAGTCAGGCGACAATAGTGATGGAAGACGGTGTTTGGGAATGTTTGAGCATTCGGTGAATGCTTAATACTAAAACGCAGTGTTTAAAAACTAAAATAGTTTGTTTATTAATTTTTACGAAACACGAGATCACAGATGTTAGGAGCGAAGAAGTGAGACGAGGTAACCATAGGAAGTGGGACCTTATAGTAGTACTGCACCCAGGGAGTGGAGGCGGCGAATCAGAACAAATTTGCAAGAATTCTTTCTTCGGTCATTTTGATCCGGTAATCTTCTGGGGGGCAAAGACGGCTCTAACATTCAGTCTTCGTTTGTCGAAGAGTGATTTCTAGACTACTACTTCTGTTCCTTTAATTAAAAAATGATGTTTATTCAATATTCTAGAATTATATAGTCTATAACAATTATTTAAAACGTATAACACAGACAAGTATAATATAATAGTAAACTATGTAAAATATTCTCAAATTTCAAAACACTTGAGAACAGTTTTTGTTTATACAAATTGAAGCGCAGCTGAAAACATATTAAACAATTCATTTATAATTAAAAAGAGTGTTTTAGCCGTGCCGAGTAAACAGGAACTTTTGATTTTGTTTTTAAAAACATACATATTACGAACTACAAAGTAACTTTTCTATTTAAAATATAGTTATATTTGTAACTATTTTTAGTATCTGTTTGTACTTAACCGAATTTTTTTTGTTATTTTTTGTTATAGTCCAAAACAAAAAATTTTGTTCTGTGGCAAAATTCCATAATATGGTTCGATGCGGAGGTTTTTGTTTGTTGTCTGAAAAATATTATTGTACTAGTTTTATTTTGTCACGTCCGGAAAAAGACAAATACGCAATTGCGGAAGCCTATGTATACCACCGCGCTCTGAGATCTTTTGTTTGTTATAGACTATATTTAAAAACCTTGCATAATTATTGCTAATGTTTTCTACCTGAAAAACTGTCCGAAGGACGGACCACTCCTGAAAATTCTACCTCTGATCTCACTTATAATTTGTAGAACATTTATATATTTTAGTTAGTTTCAATGTGTGAGACTGAACGTCCTTATTACATTTGGAGTATGCGCTCTATTGCTAGCTTAGCTATTCCTATACACTTATTTTCTATTTTTATTATTCTAAAATGTTCTCCAAACACATGGAAAAAGTACAAATGGCATCTTTTGATGTTCGAATGTTCCAGTTTAGTCTTCGATATTATAGGGACTGTTTTTATAGTAAGTTATAGTCTCATTCTTAAATCGGAGTGCAACACGCCTGTTTAATCGATGCGCAGTGTTACAAAAGCTTGCCTCAAAAAGGCGATGAAGGTTTTTTAATCTTTTTTTTTGAATTGTGTGTGAAATGAATAAAGATCTAAATCAAAATCATCTTGAATCATCTTGGGGTCACAAAACTATCTTTTCGGGTATTAATAAGGGACTTACAGGCATGCTATGCAAGACTGATAGCTGGTGGGTAGGCCCATGGCACAAGCTAGTAAGGGAAGCCGCTTCGCCGCGAAAATCAAAAACTGTTATAAAAATGTTATAACTATTTCCCATTTTTCCTTTGCCGATCTCATTGTGACCGTCGGTGGGTTGGGGAAATGAAGCGGCAGGGTAAACCAAGGGTAGAAATACCAGGGATAAAGAGGCCTGCCGGGCCGGCCCATTTTCCAAGTAATAGCAACTTATACACAAGTCATTGAGACTGGTGAAAATATTTGAAAACTTTTTCCCGAATACCTATTCTAACTGTCAGCATGATACTTCTTAGTGGATAAGTATTAAAATTTACAAATTTCATGCGGTTTCTCCAGGTTCCAGTATCATTTCTTCCACATCTAGTTGGCTATCCTGCCGGATTACTTCGTTATTCTTCTTTAAATCTTTATAATCAGTTTATTATATTTATATCTGCTGGTTTACTAATGAGTGTTTCTATATGGGGAATGTTCTTCTCTAGATTACATTCATTTATACAAAAACAACATTTTCTAGCATTAAATGAAGCCAAATATAGGGTTAGTTTGTTGTAAAAGATTTGCAAATGCTAAAGTGGACGGGAAATTAAAGAATGAAGATAATAAATGTATAGTCTACAGAGGTGGTTATCCGGCCGGCCCGGTCTGGATTTCGAAATTTCGGGCCGGGCCGGGCCGGTTGAAAGTCAAGACAAACGTTAATTGCGCAGTATCACGAGCGGGCCGCTGTGTTAAAAAAAATGAATCTACTTTTGGAGAACACCCATTTTACATTTTCGTTTTATATAACACGCGCCCCGCTTGTGATACCGCGCTGGAAACCTAGGCCTTGAGATGAACTGTAGTTAGCAGAGGTGTTAAGGTCGCCTGAGCCGGTCTGCTCTAATTTGAGATCCTGGGGCCGGAACCAGATCAGACCAGGCCACTCTCCAATCTCGAATGGTCGTGATCTTTGGGATTTTAAGAACTTTATCTAGGTTATTTCGAAATTTGTCCGGTCCCGACCCCTGGTGGTTAGTGAAATGTTATTAAAATAGAAGCTATTTGTAGGTAATGATTAAATCTCCTTTTTGACATATACCACGGCTCGCCAAAGCGGCAAACGAAATAAAGGACTGCTTCGTTGCGGGACCCGTTAGTATTTTGTACTTCGGCGACCCGGGGTACAAATCGGCGGTTAATATTGCACCTGCAGCCAATTATAAACTCTCCTAATATAGTTTAATGATAAATTGCAGTGTCTGATAATAGGAGTATATCTTTCTATGTTACTACCTAGTGTATTAGTCATGTTACAGCTTAAGCCGGAAGAAAAGAAATCCGTATTTTGGAAACAGACGATTCAGGTTAGTTAAATTTATCTAATTGGGGCGTGATTGCCCAGTGGTTAGAAGATTCGCCTCGTAAGCTAGAGGTCGATGAAACCTGCTGTACTGACATATATTCAGCTTTAAAAGTGATACCGCCGTGTAATCTGCGTATTTCCCCAATCTTAACACTAAACATGCTGGCATTTTACGCGCTCGGAGCTTGTGGAATGCAAGTTTGCCAGTGTTTCGCATGTCGATAATATACCAACCACCAGCACAATATTTATTTTTACCGCGGTATTATTCTATAATTGACTCCGCTTTTTTGACCTGTCCGGTCGCGGAGTGAGTTCTATAATGCACAGTCAGTTGGTGGGCAGAATAAATAAGAGACTTACAGACCTTTGGCGCCAGAGGTGGTTACGGGTCCGGCCCAACCCGACCCGTCCTGGGTTTAAAAGTTTCAGGCCGGGCCGGTAACCAGCTCTGTTTGGTGCTAGCTTAGCCACCACATGTACCAGTCAGCTGGTTGCTAGGTTTGCTGAGCAAGCTATTGAGGGGAGCAGCTTCGCGGCACAAATCAAAAAGTGTTATAAAAAGTAATTGTTCAGGAAACTCCTTGTTTGACAACGGTTCTCTCTCTCCGAAATGCTATTCTTCTTAAGTTTGACGAGCATTTCATAATTCTTTTAATATTTTTATGGTGTCTAATATTAGCTTGGTGTATTCTAATTGTAGCGACATTAACTATATTCTATTGGTATTGTAGTCATTTACAGAATATATCAACTGCTGTTGAAAAAAAGCACAAACAAATTCTAGTTCAGTTGTTGGCGCAGGTAGGATAATATGTTATATAGTCGAATTCTAAATAATAGGACCGTGTTAATAAAATTGGGTTTGCAGGAGTGTTGCATCTGAGTAAGGCAGTACGAAAACAATTTTATAATCTGCTGATGTTGCGCTCGTAGAATGCCAGCTGGCGCAGTATTAAAAAAATGAAACACGCAGCATACACGGCGTCATTACTTTTGAATCTGACTATATCTTGCCTTTCAATTGGACCAGTGGTGTCTTCCGAATTCCGCCGTTTTTACGGAAAATCTAAGGCTTAAGATGGGATTAAGCATACGGTGATTGTACTTTTTCATTTCAATAGTTGACCTATTGATAATATACAAAACCACATTTTGCGGTAACTATAGTCAGCGCCGAGAGTACTTATGGAGTGTCACTTGCGTATTTATAAGATTTTTAACACCGCACCTGCAGGCAAATTTCACGCGCGTACTTGCAAATTAAAATATTGAACGGAGGGTAGCCGCCAGATGCTGGCGCGGTGCTCGCAAAAAGGGGTCAGACGAGAGCTGAATTCATTACACTCCATCACTACTCCTGGCGCTGACTACCACTGGATTTCCCATTCAACAATATTTCTGTATTCTTCTAGGTTTCCGTTCCCATACTCATAATTGTTGCTCCAACTATCGTTCTACTATCCATCGTTTCTATATATCAGGGAATAGAAATATCATGTAAGTTGACAAAGCTAAACTGCTCTAAGACTTAGGCTAATACTTACACAAATAATAGACAGTACAGTCCCTTTCTGTTATACTCTATAGTCTACGGACAAATCTCATGTAGTTTAAAGGTCTATTTATTACAAAGCGAGCGTACAATTTTTGCTTGTACATTTTCTTTGTATTTACGCGCTCCTTCTAAATTCGACCGTACACCTCTGCAAACGATTCATCCGTCGACTATAGTCCTATGAAGAGTTAGGTTGCCACGGCTTGCCGCGCCCTAAGGAAATGGCACAGAGCAAATTCAAATGGTGAAATCTTAAAGGAAGCTAGTGTCGGGTTTTTGAAGTTTGTCTCATATGAAAGACAATTTTTTTCTAATATAGCGAGGGTTTCTTCGTTTTTTCTAAAAAAGTTTCGTATTCGAGAAAAATGAGATCGG
>JAQGAV010004237.1:0-10693 GCA_034691345.1 Phasmarhabditis papillosa | reverse complement strand
CTCACCTTAGTTTTCTCATGCAAAGTGCCTAACTTTCTTGTGTCTGCTAATGGAACAGTAGCATAAACATCTGTAAACGATAAATATAATATGAAAAAGAAGGCCACTAACGTTTGTTCATTTCTATTTCGTACTGTGTTTTTGCTTCAGATAGAGAGGTGATATTGAGAACTTCAACCGTAGCCTGTAACGTAAAGATGATTAAATAACTTGATTAGGAACGAGTTTGTGAGAAAATAATACAATAATATTTTAATAATATCAATATAGAAGCATACTAACACACCTTTAAGACTGATTGTGGTTCCGGTAGACTGCCACTGTTGAATATGTTTGTGTAAGACTAAAAATAAAATAAAATAAACTTGGCTAAACTGTAAGACTGTAAGACTGTGTGTGACTGTGTAAGACTAAAAATAAAATAAACTAAAATAAAATAAGCAAAGAATTTAACTTTTAGAACGTAATTTCTCTAAAACACATATTTCCACCTTAATCTAAAATTCTACTAACTCAGACCACCGAATTTGTCTATGACAAAACGGAAAAGTATGTTTTCTGAAAAAAAAAATACTTAAAACACTATTATACCTCGAAATATTGCATCAGTTGTTTGCAGGTGATAATCTTTCCGGCTACCGTTTTAGGGACAAGACTGTATTTTTCGAAAACAGAAGGGACGAATTGCTGCATATGATACATGAAATCCTCTTCGACCTCTGGAATTATCCAATATTATTTCAGTTAATTTTAAGTATCAGAGACTTTACTGCCCTTATTTCTTAATAATATTCAACAAACCTCCAACTTTATCCGATTTGTTGTTATTGGCAACTTTGAGTCCCGGATGCGGCATTAGGTAGCTCTCTACACTTTGGAAGCTGCTACGAAGCTCCTTCCGCAGCTCCTGTAGCTCTTTTGGCTGAGCATTTCGAACCTAGAAGAATGTTTTCTCTAATACATTTCTGAATCTACTAGGTACCTTTAGTTTATCTTTCAGAAAGTTCTCTCCACCCTTGTACCCATACTCGAATTCATCAGAATTCTGCCAATCACGAATGAGGAACATTAATTGCTGAAAAATGAATAAGAACGTTCAACTGCATAATTTACAAGTTCGTAAACAGAACCAAATGTATTTGTTCCAGTTGTTGCTTTAAACTAAACTGTGTTAATTTCTGTCTCGAAGTTAACAAAGCCTCGCCTTCGGGCCCTCGGTTACAAGGGAAACTATGTCCATACTAAATTCCATAGAAGTTGTCTTTCTTACCTGGAATGGTTTGCCATCTCCGCCGGCTAACTTTGCGTATTCTGTGAAAAGACTCAGATTTTGCAAATCATCTTCTTGAAGATTCATAGACAGGTTGTATATCTGTAAACTTTGATAGATTGAGGTTAACGCCGCTAATAAAAGTTCAGTTACTCAAAAAAACGCGGTTGGTAAAGAAGAAGAATAATTGAAATTCTCAATAAATTCATCACGGTAGAGAAGGAAGAGGCTAAAATGTATGAAAAACTAGGTTTCCAGCGCAGTTCATTGAGAGAGGTGGTGTGCTATGTCATTATATTCAACGTCTCATCTCTCAAGGATACTGCGCCGGAACCAAGTTCATGATAGGTCACGAAATGAAATCAAGACCGTAATTTACCTGCAATGAGGATAACATGGTGGAGAGTGCAAAGATTGACGCGCATTGTTTAAAAGTCGAGGTGGAGTCGAAGGCTCCCTGTGTATCAAGAAGGAAAACGGCAACTTCTTCTCCATCACTATCTTAAAAATGATTGTATATATGCTGCGCAGTTTGTATATATTGTTACCTTCTAGAATGAATGGATGACTCCACATAAAAATTCCATGCGTATCCTGTTTGCTACCGCATCTCCAGTGGAATTTATCCAGGACGGTATCCACACTACACCAAGAATCCTTATCAGCACCTGAAACTAACAGTTATCAAACAAAAAGTTTCAGAATCTTCAAATGATATCTTTATTGTTTGACTTCTCCTGGTATGTTTGACTATCGATTGCTTTTTAAACCAAATAGGGGCTCCCGAGAAAACATACCATTCTTTTCCAAGCTCTCCAGATAGTTTACAAAGAAATTCAACAGAAACGATTTTCCCTTTCTGAAAGCTCCAGCAACACTGATAACAGCACACTGAAACATTGCTCATTTGTTGTTGAAAACGTTCAATAGATGAGAAATTGTAAACTGTTATTGAACTGTTCCGGCGTTGTGAAAGTATAATTCCAATGTTGTAAGATTTCAGTAAATTAATTGTTTAGTATAGAAAATTTCTATAACTAAATGTCTTAACTATTAAAAATAATAGTTTCTTACCCGTTTATCCTTAATATCCGGCTGATGTAGAATATCTCTGAGAACATCTGCTTCAAGATTAAATCCATCCTCATCGGGACTCAGAATCTGCACAGCATGGCCTTCTTCAATTCGTTTCTGGAACAATCTGATTGATTTCAAATCAAGGAAATTTCTGTTATTTCTAGGGTAGAATAATACTAAACAGAGATCTTGTCGTAGAAGTTTTGTTATTAGTTAAACTAAAAAAGCATACCTTGAGACCCATTTCAACCAGCTGTACATGCGAATGCGGTAAAATGAATTGTTGGTTAGTTCGTTCCATATTTGAATAGTTTCCGTTGGGAACTAACTGATAAGAGTTTTATTTACAGATGATAAAAGTCAGCTAGTCATTACCACAATGAACATATTATGTAAAACATTACACAGAGCGGGAAAGATAATAAAATATACACTTCTATGCAGATCACGCTACTTTTTTGCTACTACTAGAAAACATATAAAGTAACCGAATTAAGCAACTACAGCTAAAATTTCTCGCTCTCTAACGGAACGATTTCCCAAAAAGTGGGCCCAGTCAGTGAAACTCCTAGCCTTTTGGACTAGACTGCGAGGTGCTAATCACAGAATAGACATATATGAATAATTATAGATTCTATATTATATAACTATAGAATTATATAACCATAGGGAACGTACCTATAGAATAGAAGGAATAAGAATAACAAAACCGCACAACTTAGGCTTTATTGCAACGGAATGAGGATATTTACATCAAATTGGCCTTACATCAACAAACAAACATGTGTTTCTCGTTAGGCACGATTAACAAGAATACAAGAAATACAAGAAATGAAAAGAGTTCAGATATTTCTGCACACCCTTTTTATATCTGAGTGCCCTGAGTGATTCATTTCATTAACAAGATTGAATTACCAATTTCAATCCTTTGCAGTATTCTCCATACCGTAATAAGGTACCACCGTATACCAGTCTCAAACGTTGTGTTGAACAATTTTCAGCCAAATTTAATAGATTTTGTCGTTGTTTTTTTAACTATGTATTTGGATTATAAACGAAAGCAGACGAAATATTGTTTACAATCCAATTTTCGCACCATTTTCGAAACGATTAGGCTGTTTTAGCCAGCTAGTTCATTGTTATCTTGAACCTTCTTTCGCACTTTTGATATTAATTGCTCCTACTCTTTGTTTGAATACGTGAATTGACTGATAAGACGAAGCATTTCTATTCCTTAAAGCTGACTAAGCCTTGTTCTGGAGAGTTTACGACCTCTAATAGTTTGTTTTGCCAACGTATGGCTTTATTGTTATTTGCTTGTTTGTCAGTTTGTAAGGCAAAGTTTGTCCATCTTAAAAATGTTAGAAGATGTGCCGGTATAATAGGAAAGTGAACTAGTTTCAACTTGAAAAATGCTTAGATACCAGAAGCTGTGGCTCCCAACTGTGTCATGAAGCGGACGTGGTCGAGGATAATCTATTAGTTATACTAGGCCTGACCCAGCGTTAGGCGCTTTAATACTGAAAGTAGCAGTGCATCCAGATATAACAGTGGTTACGCTACTCACAATGGATATACTTTTGATCCACGAATGGGACGAGGTGGAACCAAAAGATGGTGTGACTCAAATGGAAGAATAGTCAGCAGAGATACAGTTTTTGGAAATAACTAAACTTGTATATTGTATCATATTTTGGCTTTAACTGCTTCCTTCCAATGTATTTGAATAAATGTAAAATTATTTAACGATTTAATTATATGTTATGTGTTTAAAAATCTTTATTACTAGTGTTAACTTTCTTGCTATTGTATATCTTTTATGTTACAGTGAAATGTTTTGTTGCCTAGTTAATAAATTTGGGCCCCCTTAGTCAAACATAATTTGCCAATATTGGAATAATTGTTTTTGTATTAGTGAGTACTTACTGTCTAAAAATATTCACAGCACATTCAAAGTGGTTCTCAGATCCTGTTTTCAGATACGTCATCTTCACGTTTTCTATGGCTAAATAACAAGAAATATATAATATATAAATCAGTTTGCTCATATTATATATATTAGAACTCGACTCGCTCAAAGCTGTGCTTTGGTGGGCTCGGCTCGTTTCGGCTCGTCTCGGCACTAGCGCGAGCAAGCGGTACGGTAACCCGTTTATCGTTTTACCGTTCTTTTTTCAAAAACAGTACCGAATGCTCTCACTACTCGGCACCGGCACCGCCGCGCACTTTCGCGCCTCACCTTTACTAACAATAAGAAAACAAAAACATGTTGTTTGTAAAATATCATTTAATATCGGCCCAAAAGTTTTTCTTGCAGAATTCATTATTTTCATTGTTGGGCAGTCAGTTTTATGAGTTTTGAAAGTAATCCTTCTTGAAAAAAAATAATAGAAACTTTGCTCTGTTTACATGTAGAATTGAATATTTGAACGTATATATGTTTTTGTTTGAAAATGAGAAAGTTTGATAACTAAAAATACTTTATCTCTTAAATACAGAATTGTTGAATTGAAGGCATTATAACATGGTAGTACAAATATCGAGAAATTGTGACCAGGGAAAACCTTGTTTGTGGCCATTTGTGCGTCGTTCATCTTGAGACTGCGTGGGGAACGCTTGGGTGGGAGGATAACGGACAGTTATGGATTATAACATGTCTTATTTTCATTGAAACACAGTTTGTTCATCGAAAAATCGTAAAATGCGATGTGACTTATAATAAACTGATAGTTAAAAGAAAAGTGGCTATATTCAATAATGTTCCCTACACGGGAACGACTCTTTACGGGAACAAAAATGGTTCCTGCGCCGTAAAAATTCCGTTCCCGGCAACCTAGTTGTTGTTCCCGTCGAGAACTTGTGCGCCCTCCCTTGTTGGCAACGTTGTTGAAAACGGCAACTGGTATTTTACGTTAAACCTTTTGCTTGGCCGGTTGTCCCTCTCCGTAGCTACAGAAGACACTGAGAAACCAACAGCTTACCTATATCATGTTTCGTGCATTCGAAGACGGAATTATCGATGATTGAGAAGATTTTGCATGCAATGGCCATAATTCCGATTGGAAAAGATCTACTATCATTGGGTGAGACAATTGATTCAGAATGATAAACACTTTTGCAAACAGAGCCGTTTGGTATGTAATGCATTCTATATATCAGCCGAGGATAGGTAAAAGCAGTTACTATGTAGCTTATTCCTAAAATAAACTCTACCTTGTTGTTCAGTTTGTCAACATTATATAGATTATCACTCTAAAACCAATAACTTGAAATCAGTTTTGCAAAGGAGCGCGGATACTAAACGGTAATAAACTGAAAATCAAAGGAATTAGCGCCCCAGTGCAACATTCGCAGTCCTTTACTTGCAATCAATTAGTCATTCAACTTCCCATATTTACTCAGATTGTTAGATCTAAGATTTATTTGACTCCATACAAATAACATATAATGTACAAGTTAATATCTATAGTTACATACAGTTTGTATATATATTTAATATGAATAAGTCGTAGAGTCTCGTTGCTATCGTATTATTGTCAACACCTGAAAAAACGGTGTATTTATAGGTCAATAACGGTGATGGGGAAAATGTATTTATCGGAATTTCTTAATAATTTTGAGAATGCAAAAAACAAAAAGTTTTTCAAATTTTGCTATTAGCATTGTCTATAAATCAAGAATAGGATAGCCGTGTTTTTAGAATTACGAGTCTATACGGTTTCGGGACAATTTTTATCAAGAAGTCTCGAACTAACCTTTTTCAATGAGAGCACTTTCTTCCCAGCTTAAATATAATCTGCAAGTATGATTGGGCAGCGATGTGGCTGTCCTTTAAGAGTCTTTCGAACTTATCACGAGCGCAACTGAACAGGAAAAAACCAACCTTACATTCTTTGTGAACGGCCTTGACAGCTGAAACAAGCAAGAAAATACGGTTTCAAAAAAGAGGATTTAAATTTGACCAAATAAACTTTGAGGTTAAACCGCTTTTGTTTACATTACTAGAAATTGCTTTGTCAACAAATTTTTGCATGTCCGGACCGTTCGAGAAAGAGCCAGTGCCAAGTCATTTTTGAAGGCAAACTATTGTCCGTTCCAAAACCTAGACTACAAGCGCCGTTTGTAGTCAACGTGCCGCAATAACGGGCTTTATAAGGGGGAAAACAGGGGCCGTATCCACGAATCCACGGTCGCCGACCGCGTTCGTTAGAATTTCACATTTTTGTAAGCATGTCCTTATATTATTTTTTTCTTGTTTTTCTTTTTTAACAGTGTTAAAGAGCACTAATTTTGCTTTTGATTCCTCCTTCAAGCACACTTTTTTGTGAAGTATCAAGATAGTTGTGGGAGTTTATGCTGTTTTGAGCTGTATGAGTCCATAATTATTCTGGAACTTTCATACAAGGTTCGCTTGAAGGATGAATTAAAATGAAAATTAGTGCTCTTTAACACTGCCGGAAAAGAAAAACAAGAAAAAATTCGTACAGCGACTTATTCCCAAAAATGTGTAATTCTAACGACCTCGGTCGGCGACCGTGGCTTTCATGGATACGGCCCCAGGTCTGTCTGAGTAAGATTACACTTTGGAATGGGAAGCCTGTCATCGCGACACGCTAACTACAAACGGCGCTTGCAGTCTAGGTTTTAAAACGGACTATAGAGAGGACACGAGCTCAAACGGTGGCGGTGCCGAATCGATTGAGAGAGCCGAATGGCCAAACTTTAGTTCCTAACCTACCTTCCCGGTAATATTCAGATGGAAGATCGGCTAATTTGTTGTCGTGATCGTGTATTGTCTTACTTACGCAGAGAGCATCATTGTTTCGGCTGAACACACATTTGTTTAATTTTCAAAATTAAATACCGCGTTCACGCGAACAAAAATATACCCCAAAGTAAAGAAAATGAAGAAAACCAAATTTATCATTTTCGGAGCAGAGCTCTTCGTGTGTATTCGGAACTAATTGCCCGAAAATAAGTTATATATGATATTTCATGAGAGAGGATTATTTCCATTACTCCATTACTTCATTAGACAGATAGCAAGACTGGTGCTGTATTCACAAAGATACCATTGGTTGTGGTTGGCTCAGATCCCCTAATTCTAATTAAATTATCCCCGTTATACTCAGAACATAATGAAAATCTAAACGTCTTACTCAATACATCCGAGAAGTGATGACCATACTCCCTCCGAGTATCGAATGGCCACTTGAGCTTTGTTGTACTGTCGGTTCCATGCAATCTCGTTACATGCCACTACATTCGTTGTGCTCTTACAGTCGTTGTTGACCTGCTGTTTTGCTGAAAATAAGTTATTTAATAATACTTGATAATATCAAAGAACCTTTACGTTCTCTATATAATAATTCGTGTTACGAATAACATAAATTTACATTTGCCTAATAGTTTGTTTTGTTGTTAACTAAAACCAGCATATTATAAAAGCCACAAGCAATTCTGGGTGGAGTGGAATTTTTTTGAAATCCACAACAAAGATTGGTCGATTGTCTCCAGCCATGTGCGGATATCGGCTGTCTGCTGTTTGAAAATTTTGCAATTGGTCCGCCCAAAATTTTCAAAATAGCTTTCCGCCGCCAAAACGGGATATTACCGTATGAGAAGCTACCAAGTGGGCGAACATCAAGAGCAACACGAATTACTTCATTGATACAACTTGTCACGTTACCAGTTCTGGAATGCTCTTTTACGTTGTTTTCTTAAGTGGTGAGGTTTTGACGGGCCGGCCCGGGTAAAAAAGCTAAGCAGCAATTGAAGAACTTCTGTTTTGTAGTGTTTCTATTAAAACTTTTTTTACATATTCATATTTATAAAGTTATCTTACGGGGCTGAGTAGGCCAGTGCAAGAACGGAGAACAGGATACAGATTGACTTCATCTGGAATAATGTTAAGGAATAACTATTCAATCAAACTTGTAAATCTCCACCGCGAAACTATCTTATTAGCTATGTAGTTCAGAAAGAAAAAACAAGAAAACAGCACTCAAGAAAGTTGAAATATAAGTTGATATAGTCAGATTCAAAAGTAATACCGCCGAGTATGCTGCGTATTACTTTTGAATCCGACTATACTTCTGAGGGAAAAATGAGAAAACAGCATTCTAGAGATGTGTGGCACCGACACCGGTGCGTGCAGTTCGGTCAGAAATGAACTCAGCACTTAGTCGTTCGCGAACGAGGCAACTCATTTCGACCGTACTTATTGCGCAAGAGCAAAGGTGGCAATGTCACTGCCCAGGACTGGCTGCGCAGAAAAATGTATCCGAGTCGGCCAGCAAAATTATCACATTTGAGCAATAGAGAGAATAGAATAGAGATATTATGTTAGAAATTAGACTTATGTAAAGCAGTTATGTTTGGAAATATTCTAATTATAATAAAATAAATCTTTTTTATTTCAAACTAAAATAATTCTTTTTTATTCTAATAATACAAAGATGCAATAACCTAAATACCTAAATATTATTAATATTAATGTTTAAATCCTGTGGATCATGTGTCTACTCCCTAGCGAGCTTGGTATTTATTGGTTCAAAGTGGGCGGAGTTGTATGTACTATAATCCATTAGTGCAACCTTATAGAAGCAACGAACAGTTTCTGTAAACTTCCGCTTTTTAGGATACAAATATTCACAATCAACGATTTAGTAAAAAATTGTGTGTTTAATAATTTATGAGTCAGTAGCTATTTCAATGGCCTTTGTAAAGATCTAGCTACATCAATTAAGTAATAATAATTTTTAACCGCTCAGTTGTTGAAGTCTCTTTGATTCCAAACTCTTTCTAATTTTTGTTTTCGAATATATTTTTCAAACTAATGACGATAAGACACCTTCTGTGCTCTTCTGCACCTTGATATGGGTTACGCTCTGTTATATTAGCTTTATCCGGTGTTTATTTTTCGGAATCACAAGCATTGTAATATTGTTTGAAGCCGAGGTTCCTCTGAAAAGATATTAGGGTGCACGTAACATGGAGGAGGAAGTATTCGGGTGCATATAAGTCGATTATAGTTCATTTGTCGATGGTCGATTATGCATATTGCACTTTGATTACATTATGCATTTAAATAATATCATATCATGTTTGGAATTTGCCTAACTTAATAACAATGGACATTTGAATAAGACTTCCGCATTTTCAGCAGAATTATTTACAACGGACAATCGGTTCTTGTAATGATCCTTCTGTCTAAATGACAAATGATCTTCCGATCATTAAGAAATAACAATCGGTTCTTGTAATGTAACGGCCGTATTACTTTTGAATCCGACTATAGTTCAGAGGAAAAAAATGAGAAATCAGCATTCTAGAGATGTGTGGCACCGACACCGGTGCGTGCAGTTCGGTCAGAAATGAACTCAGCACTTAGTCGTTCGCGAACGAGGCAACTCATTTCGACCGTACTTATTGCGCAAGAGCATAGGTGGCAATGTCACTGGCCAGGCCTGGCTGCGATGAAAAATGTATCCGAGTCGGCCAGCAAAATCACCACATCTGAGTAATAGAGAACAAAGTAGATTTCCGAATGTTTGTTATTGGAAAAGCAAGACGGCCTTTTATAGTGACCAATATTTAAAGCATTGATGGGACCTCCGGAGTAACTGCTTTCCATAGAATTACGGATTTCATCCATGTTGAGCGACATAATTCCTAGCAAAATGATGTCAAACAAAGCAGTTTAGAATATCATCAATCAACAACATTAATATCAAACAATGTAGGTTACATAAAAATAACATGTTGTTAACCCATAAAAATAACCCACGTCATGTTGCACTTGTAGTGTATTGGTTAGCGCGCGGGTCTACAAATCTGACGACTTGAGTTCAATCCCTCGCGAAACATTTTCATTCAAAGTTGCTGATTACAGTAATCCTTTATTAACTAATAATAAACCCATGTCTAGGTACTTATGATATTGATATTATTAAAATATGATGGTTATTATTATATTTACAGGCTACGGTTGAAGTTCTCAATATCACCTCTTTATCTGAAGCAAAAACACAGTACGAAATAGAAATGAACAAACGTTAGTGGCCTACTTTTTCTTATTATATTTATCGTTTACAGATGTTTATGCTACTGTTCCATTAGCAGACGCAAGAAAGTTGGCCACTTTGCATGAGAAAACTAAGGTGAGCCAATAATTTTTAGACCAACATAATATCTGAAAAATAGGTAAACTGTGCTGGTCAACTGACCAGCACCTTTTTACTGAACCCCATTTTTGCATAATCGATCAATACTTTTCTATTTGAGTGATATATTTCTTAGTTTGGTGTACAGCTGCACTAAAGGGGAGGGGCAATCTTTGTCCCT
>JAQGAV010004236.1:0-10693 GCA_034691345.1 Phasmarhabditis papillosa | reverse complement strand
TAACTTACAGTATATAATAAAACTTTCTTAATATGTTTATTTTCCAGCAATTCAAAATAGAACTTGCAGAAGATTGTGATTTTTTGTACCTAAACGACGTGCGGCTTCTCTTTTGAGGGCTGATATCATATAGCTGAGCTTCCTCAGGTCAGAAACGTTCTTCTTGTGCACATTTTTATTATAAACATGCCGGAATATTTCCCATTCATAAACTTTCCAGTAAACGAAGGAATGAACGCTTGCTTGCTTCCGTGATACGGTACTTCTTCCTTGACGGTAATGGAATCTAGTTGCTCTTGGTTACAACGCGGAACTAGTTTAACAGGGAATCTGAGAAGAACTCAAATGTTATTACAGAAATATCTAATATTGCCCCAACACTAAGAAGCTGTATGAAAATAACCACAAAAGAACACACTTAGAATATCGAAGAAATATTACAACTAAAAACAGAATACAAACATGAAACTAATTAATATATCTTCGGTAATCGCCACAATTCTTTTGTGCTTGAGCGTTTCTATAATAATCAAGAAAAAATCATTGGTTGGTTTTCTGTTAAATTTCGGTTTAAAAAGTATATAATATCATAAATAGACTTACAATATAATTGTATGTTACAATAAGTAAAAGAATATAAGTTATAAGAGATATATAAGAATATACTATATAAGAAAGGATTTTTCTGAAAGGGCCTTTTTAGGTTCCGCGGCTTTTTTCCTATGATCAAGTGAACCGTGCGTCCTTTGCAGAGAGTGGTTGTTTGAATGATAACTCATCAAACCAAGGGAAAGAACAAACTTAGAGTAATCTAAAATCAAACGTTTGACTGGTGGTTCTTTATGTTTAAAAAGTACTTGTTTCAAATATGCTATTTCTACATAATGAGTAGGATATTTAACGTATAAGTTTATATTAAACAAACAAAACAACAACAATAAAAGAAAAACTAAATACTTTATTTGGGAATAGTCATCCCATTCACAGTTTTCGTCGTGGCGGCTAGACCAGCGACTTGTACAACTGGTGGTTGCAATAATGTTTCGTTAGAGGCATGTTGCTTCTACGTTACTGTTCTGTATGATTTATATTTTGTTCTTGTTCTTTCTTTCGATATTATGATTGTATATAAATCTCTTTCTATATTTAATCGTTTCGTTATTTCTGTTAGTGAGCTGCCCGGACATTACGAACAGTGGGGAAAATTTAGGATTAGGTTTTATATTTATATATTTCTTCTTTCTTCTTGCTCTCTTCTTGTATTATGTTTATTGCCTGGTGCACACTCGTTGTGGGACCAGATGTGTAGCATTTGTTCTTATCTTCGTATGGCAAACTGCTTTAAGACTGGAGCTCCCATTTAGCGTCTTGGGCAGCATACGACGGATCCACGGCATTTTCAGGTAAAACTGGTTGGATGCGGTAGCGAACCCAGATCACTTCGATGGGGTAATCTACACCAGCTGAATCTTGCATCGTTACCAGTTTCGGATATTGAATCTCGTAGTCAAATCTGTGGAAAAATACAGTTCGTTTAACTTGTGAACCTTTAAAAACTTACGCTCTGCAGTAGTAGTGGACCCGATTCATCAGTCCAGGGCGATTTCGACTCCTACGAGTCATTTGCAGATCGGTGTCTCTTGAATTTTCTCTAGGAATTTGAATTGAAAGTGTAATCTGCGTCATTGAGTTCATGATTTTTTGGCACATGAATACCAGTGCACCCATTCAAAGCCAATGTGATGGGCCTTCTCAGGCGCGGAAGTGTACTGAATAGAAATTTAACGAGGTATTCAATAAAAACATACTTCTCAAACTGGGTGAAACCAGTTTCGTCCTCGTTTCGCTCAGACTCAAGGAGCAGAAGAGTCAACATATTAGTCGAAAAGAGGGGGGTTGCTCATCCGGTGACCGTTTCATTAAAATTAAGTCGGTGTCTGTAATTTAATCATTAGTTTGTTATTTAGATACGATAGTTTCGATGGGATAGCTTTCAATATCTCATATAGGTAGTCACGTGCATACGATGAGGTGAAGATGGCATACGGTAACGTTGAATTTTGTCCTTGCTCCTCATATACAGAAATTGGTTCCATGATAACCAGAACGTGACGTTCAAATAAATCTTCTCTCCATCGACGTAATGATAATATTGGCGTCCTTTTCATTCTGCGAATTTGCCCCTGTAACAAGTGCGTTATTGATTGTTAATATTTAATATAACTAACCATATATAATAAACGTTTCTCGTGGTTTAACTAGATGTTTTTTTTGATCAGGCGGATCTCTTCGTTGTGGTAAATGTTCTTGATACACAAATCCCTGAGTTCTTCGGTGGCATCGTAGTCCACATTATATCCACTATCTTCCTGAATTGTAAGTATATATACCATATTAAACCGATTAAAACTAACTAATTTAGATTTCAAAAACATATAAACGTATCTACTGAAGACTCCTGCGGAAGGAAAACGCCAACTGTTGGAGCAACTGATTCATTCTTCCCAGTTGTTGATACTGGTAAGAATTTTCTTTATTATATATGGTTAGTTACAATAAATATTAACAATCAGTAGGTACCAAAAATCCCAATCTTCTGCAAGTTCTATTTTGAATTGCTGGAAAATAAACATATTAAGAAAGTTTTATTATATACTGTAAGTTAAAGTCATAAGATGTGCCTTCATCAACATTCAAAAAAGGAAATCAGTGTTGTAGTCTTGCAAACGCCATTGACATATTCATTATATTATTTGGATGTGTCCAGTTGTTTTAAATTTTCTACACATCATCAGTTTCATTTGTTCTTTAAAAGCCAGCCGGAATTGTCTTGATCTACACAGACATAAATAGTATTCGATAGTGTGTGATAACATTATAAGGATGTGCTGAAACAATAATTACATACACTATAGTCTAATTCAAGAGGAATAATGGAGTGTTACTTGCGTAATTTAAAGAGGTTTTTGCGTATATCTTCGGTTTTCCAATACTTTCTTAGCCATTTTCAACGAGATAATTTTTAAAAGATCATTATAACTCTCGAAGCAGACTATACCACTTTCCAGACACACTAAACTAAACCATTCTTTAAATCGAAAAAATCTACCCATAGACCAATGACCAAATACCAGAAATAATTTTTAAAGGATTTTTTTTACAACACACCCTTCCTAACCAGATCATGGATACTGAAAATAGCTAAGATAACACAAGTTTCAGTATCCCGCTACGCTTTGACAATAGTAGGGAACGCGGAACGCTATTTCATATTTCAACACAGTCTAGAGTTGGGAAGCTCAACCCGAAAAAACGAGCTCCGGATAGAAATTCATCCCGAAACCCGAAAACCCGTTTTTGGCACCAACCCGTTTCAACCCGAAACCCGAAAGCGGGTTGGGGTAAAAAAGGTAAAAAGGCCCAACTCTAACACAGACTGCCAGATCAGCTGTCTGGTTAATTTAGATGGAGCGTTTTGAGAAACTCACGCCACTGTCTCTGAATAGATTCCGGTCCTGAGGGGTTAGGTTTTCTATTTTACTACTAAATAACAGTAGAACAATACCAGATAAATAAGTTATTGAAAACGTTAGCGTTGATATTGAACTATTTTTGATGATAATTTGTTGCAAAGCACTTCCGGTTTTGCCTAGGTTACTCTTTTTTCAAATCTTTTCACTCATGTTTTTCTTGTTATGAGAATTAACATGAGTGCAACTATTGAGCGTTCCTCATTTAAAAGTTAAGTTTAGTGTGAAGAAATGAAAAAAAACCTCTGGAAGTCAGCAAACACACTTTACCTAAAACCATTCTCGATTCTTTGATTATATTAAACCCACTTCTAGCAACAAAAGTTAGTATTGCAGTTAGTGAGATAATTACATTACAACAGTTAACAACGGTCGCAATGATCACATAAACTTCTCCAAAATCCCAATTTGCAGAAAACATGAATGTTCCCAGAACTAAAATAAAAGAGTTCTGAGTTTTCAGGACAACTATGATTCAAAATGTTATTTTCAATAGCTTTAGTTCCTACATCAAAGAATAAAATGACAGCAAAGCAAAACATCGATTTAAATTCATTTTATTAGCTCAGTTGGTAGCGCGCCGGCCTATGAATCCAAGTGGAGGAAATGTTGTGGGTTCGATCCCTTCCCCGTTCCAAGCCGGATTGAGCAACCATGGGATGTATGCTTGAATATTCTCTTATGATTCCCACAAAAACCGACATCTAGCTACCCCAAATATGGAGAGAATAAAGAAGAACACCCGTCATGTGATTGATCTACATTGATAATCGGAATAAACTGTTTTTTAAATATCAATTTGAAAAGTAAGAAAAGGTTTGATAATGAACGTACTTGAACTGGGATTACAAAATTGAATGACAAGACTACTATCATTAGCAAAGAATGGTTTTGCAGCCCATATGCAGCACATAATCAGTGATCCAACCATATACACGGAGTAGTATAGGAAAAACTTCCACACTTTTATAGTTGCGTACCTAAATTAAAGAAATGTGGCAAACAGTAGCTGTTTCTTAAAATAGAGTTCTGTACTCTAATCATTTTTATTTTATATCCGGAATCCACTCACCAGACCGATAATACCAGATTAAGATATAGATCGCATGCAAGTAACAGTATTGCAAAGGCTTGCCACAGTGCTATGACTGTAAATGGAACGCCAAGAGGTAAACAGTTTCTGATTGTAATCTTTTCAGTAAAATAAATGAAATATAGATTTCCAACAAAACATAAAAGATTTAAAATACGTATAACAGCATTTGTTCCCATCAAATAACCTAAAAATATTAAGTATAGACCAATCATTAACAGATTTTGGTCGCTATCGCTTGGTACTCTGATTGAGAAACGGTTCCGGTGAACATGTGGCTGTATTCAAGAAGACTCAATATCGCACCCTGGAGGACGCTGACTCCTCGTTGGATGCCAAAATCTGCCCTGTCCTTTCAGGGCGCACCCCAGGTTCTTCGTGAACCACGCCCCATGATCACTTCATCGGAGAAAAGAGCTTTCATCGGTTCCAAGCATTCGCTGGGCGAATGGTACGGTTCATTGAATTTGACCAGATGTTTCCGTATACGGATAACTACTCAAGAACTAGCAACAGACCTTATTTCTTGAAGAACCCAACGATTTTCGGATCATCGTAGAAAACAACTACCTGATTTGCCTCGAAGTTTGGGTTTTCGTTTCAAGGTCCACAGCATTTGAATATTACCAAATACTCCAAGCAGTGAGAAAAATATTATAGCTACTGAGAAAACGAAAGTAAAATTATCCAAAACCATGAATAATTGAACAAAGTTGCTTTCAATAATGCTAAATCAAAAAAGGAACTGTCAGAAACATCTGCCTAGAATTGAATAACAAAACATTTGCCCATAACATTTTTGTTGGAAATATTCACTCATAACAGATTGCCAAACACACTTTACCTAAAACACTTGTTATTCATTGTTATAGAGCAGTGATGTTCGACTTTTTTGAAAAAGAGTTTTTTACCCGGGATTCGGGTATAAGAAATATTTTTCTGCGAGGATTTGAGCTTAAAAAGTATCGGGATCCATGATTCGTGTGGTATCGCTTTTGAGGAGCACAGACATTTCACGCTCTCTCTGCATCTTTATATAGAAACTGTGAAAGCAATGCATTTCATTATAGAACAAAATGTTTTTTATAAATCACATAAGATTTATGACAAGAGATATTACCTAAGTGTTATATTACCTAACCCTAAGTGAACAGCAATGCACTTTTTTGACCGACATTAATATTTGTTTTGTACCGTCGACCTGAATTTTGTACAGTCGTCTTGATACATCATAAATTAACTTAAAATGATATCACATGTGAGTGCAGTAAACATAAATGTTTTTCAAACCAATTGAGAAATCACGTCACACACAATACGCTAACAAATCAAAACACATTTAATAGTAAACTGTTTTGCACAAAGACAAGCAAATCTACAACAAATCAAATGACCGGTCCTTGCGAAATTGAGTTTAATGTATATATAATTTTGGGTTTCAAGATTCTTACCAGTTTTAATACAAAATTTCGGTATGGCTTCAGTAGAAACAAAACTGTAATTGACTGGATGCATCCCTGTAGACCAAGTAGCGTCAGAAATACATCAAACACAACTCAAAACAGTGATTTTGATGGAAAACGGATAATACAAAAATTTATATCCTTTAAAAATAATTGTCGTATTTTCCTACAAGGTATTATGGAAAACCCGCAACATCCAACTTGCATGTCGTTATAACGCAAACCTATTTGCTTTAGCGGAGGCGAGCCTTCTACCCGATGAACCACCGAGGAGGCAGAAATATACTATCTTCGCAGATAGGGCATTTGGGACCGAAGGAGGTCTTAAATATCTCTATTTGCGCCGAATAAACATAATCACGGGTAATATGAAATATTCATTACAAAATAATCCTACCAGCAGGGTTTTCTTAACTTTTAACGGTTTTAATGGTGGTTGGGGGCAGCTTCGCGGAAGAAAGCCGAGTGGTTAGAGCAGCGGTCTGAATCCCTGAAGATCCCAGGCTGAGGATTCGACTCCCCGTACCTGAAAAAGGCTTTAGAAACCAGCAGTTTATTTATCCCATGTTTTGTGCCCGCAATGACTGAATGTTAGAAAGGAGCCGTCTCTGCTAAGAAGATTCCGGATTGAATGGCCGAAACCCTGCGCACGAAAAAATCTCCAGTTATTGTGTGCTATGAGCGATTACTGGAAATAAATTTTACACATCATTTTACATTAATGTGAGTTTTGTAATGGGAACAGGTTAACTCAATCAGATAACTTCTTAAAAGTAGTTTGCTATCAGTTTTTCTTACTTTGATGGAAGTTTTTCCGAAAGCATGATATCCTTATTAAGAGCTGCTATAAGCTTTCTCTTTGGATAATTGAAACTAATTTAGCTTTATTCTAGCGACATATTGAGCGTTGTTTCTTCTAGAATTGATCGGAGCCATTATATACGGTGTTTCCATCAGAATTCATGATTTTACAATCAACCACAATGAACATATGTTTATCGCAGAGAAGGACGTCGGCCCAATTATACTTTTTAAACATCCAATAAATATTTTGATTCTGATAATCGATTATTTCCTTTGAATATTTTCACTACATTAAAACTTTCACTGTTGTTGGATCATTGAATACATAACTAATTACGTTTGAGCTCTGATCAATACTTTTTTAATCTCTTAACTGTTTGCATATCCGTTAGAAGAAAAGCAGGCAGGTGCAACGTTTCAATTAAGAAACTTGTCCAATAAACATACAACTAATAAATACCTAGATGGAACACTTTCAAACAATGTTAAGTCAATATTTGAAATATAGACTGAGTATCTAACGAGCGATCGGTCTCATCGATTATATTTAAAATTATAATCCAAACTATTAAGATCGGACAAAACTTGTACAGAAAAGTTTTATTAATTTTTATTATTTATCAATAATATGTTAATAGATAATTAATTTACACACAAATGTCACCATCAAAACAAAACCGAATGAGCAGCTGGTAGAAACTTTGGTAGTGGTTTCAATTGGTTTAGTTGTTTCTGTAGATGACTGTAAAGTCATTGATGACGTTCCTGTTGATGCTAAATTGAATTGCTGTTGTTAAATTGAGTATTTAAAGTTACTTGAACTAATGAACGTGCCAGTGCTAGAAGAAACGGGTGTCGAGGTTTGTTCAGTTATACTTGTAACTGTTGCTGAGGAAGTGGTCGGTGATGAACTTTCTGTACAAAAGGAAAACTACGAATAGTTGAGGAGCTATTTTTTTAGATAGACGTTGTTGTCTTCAAGGCTACGGTCAGCGCGCCAATCTTGTAGGTGCAAAAAAGTTGTACTCAATTGGTTTGAGTTCTCTTCCAGCAAGAGATTATTTCAAGGTAAACATTTTTGCACTTGCATCCCAACCACACAGTGAACAGCTTTGAACGCAGACGCTACCTCTAATCTAACTGTTTGATATTTTGGAAAGATTTCTCATAAAATGTTCATTACAATAATTATTCTAACCTGTATTTGTAGCAAGATCAAGTGTAGTTTGAACTAAGGTAGTTTTTGGGGGCGGCTTGCTGGTTTGAATGGTTGATTGTACAGCGACGACCGGTGTTGATGTTACAGAAGCTTTCGTACTTTGGGTATAATCAGAAACTAAAATAAGACCGATAGACAATTTAATAGAATTTAACTTTTATATGATTCGGTATTCACTAAATTCTAGAGAAAATGGTCATATGAAACGACTCGTAGCTAATCTCTAACACTTGTTTGGAATCAACGACAACTATTTTCCAGCACGTTCTCAGTTGTTTGTGTTAACAACGATTACACAATAACATAAAACGAACTAACCATCTCCGAAAAATGCATAAAAACCGCTTCCATCTGGCAAATTCCTATTACTTGTTGTATATATCAACTCCAGCACATCACATTGATATGTCTCATTCATTGTTGCGAACATCATTTGGGGAAGTAACCTAAAAAAAATTCGTATTCTTATCACAACAATACATACTCTAAACTTTCGAAAACGTCGTTGTATTGTTTATTAGTTTGACTGTTAGATTGGATGGTGAGTGTAGTCAGATTCAAAAGTAGTAAGGCCGTATACATATGCTGCGTATTTCGTCATTTTTAACACTGCGCCTGCTGAAATGAAGGCCCTATTACTTTTGAATCCGACTTTAGTACCAGTTATAAAAGTATCAATTCTGTTCACTTACAATGTTGTTTTTATTATTTGACTGTCTTTGTAAGAATTCACTGTAACTTGGCTAGAACCCATTAGCCTAATGTAAGAAACTTGAATCGATGTCACTGGGGGTATCTGGAAGGAGGATTGCTTTATATAATAATTATTCATGAATATATATTGATTTTTATTATCTGAAAACTTGAATCAATGTAAAATTAATAGAGTTCTAATATAAAGTACTCGTTGGAGAAAAGTTTTAGGCGTTTACATACTACTAATTTTGAAGACCTAATTACCTAAGAAACTGACCAAGTTGAGTTTGAATGTTTGCGTTAGGGCATCTGGTAGATTTGGATAAGCATCTTGATAATAGTCATTTGTCATGAAAGCACCAGGAGTTGACGATAAAACGTTTATGTTTAGATCCAAATTTTCTATAAGAAACTTAGTTCTTAAAGATAAGTAATCTTCTTTGCATCTATGAAAACAACGTAACATTTTATATTTTAGTATTCAATATTATAAAAAAACATTCAAGCATACAGCCCACGGTTGCTCAAACCGGCTTGGTACGGGGAGGTTCTTTTCTCTTATCTCTTCTCTTATGTTCTCTTATGATTACCGCAAAACCGACTTCTAACTGCCCCAAAAATGGAAAGAATAACAGAACACCTGTCATGTGACATACATTGATATACGGAATAAATCGTTTTAATAGTATTCAATATTTAGAATATTTTGTAAAATATCCATTCAAAGTACTTTTTCCATCTATTATCTACTCACCTACAAAAGTCCATTCTAACCCTAATATAACAGTTTCAGTTGGCCATATGAATACGTACTTATCCGGTACCCACGTAGAAATATCGTACCTAAAATGTTAAAACATGCGGTTTTGTATTTTCAGGGCATTCCACAGAGTATAATCAACGGACTAATCGCTTGCAGCCAAACGTCTATTTATTATAATGCGAAAGCACAATTATACCGGTTACTTGTATATTTTCTTTTGATTTCTGCGCTCCATCTAAATTCTACCGTATACCCCTGCAAAAGATTCATCCGTCGACCACCAACGTTTTCTATGAAGCTTTTACAATCCGTTTAATAAAATGGCCTGAAAAATAAGGCGCTGTCAAATTGACAAACTCCGAGATTCAATACAACAATCAACTCGCAAAAACTGTTTAATGTATAAAACGTAAATAAATAAAAACTAACTTGAAAAGCTTATGATTGCTGTCTCTTTGCAGTCCTTTGAATATAAAGAAATTATTCATATCCGATGGATTACTAACCACATACTGTGCTAGTTTTGGGTTGTTCGTGGGATCGTTAGCATGAGTTATCTAAACAAATTGTTTAAAATAGCAAAAATAGTTACTATAAAGAAAATGAACTCTCCAGAAAAGTAAAGCATACGATCTAGTTTGAGAACAATAAATGCTTTACTCTATTCCATTATTTAAAAAAACTCACATAGTAGCATGTTCGTCCCGGGTTATTGAGAAATTTAAAGCTAGCACTGTTTATATCGGGTTTGTTTACACTAATTACCATTTTACCGCATTCATCTGAAATTTAAAAACTAGTTCCAGGTGTAACACTCTTGTGTTGTCTTTCTTGCAGAAATAGATCGCGAATAGTTGAGGGTACTGTACTAAACTGCGAGAGACTACTCACATAATAGTCATATAGGAATAATTATATATTGTAACAATGGGGAGCGTACCTATGAAATAGAAGGAAACAGAATATGGAAACGCCACAATTTTATTTATCGCCACCGAATGAGGTTTTAACCAATAATTATGCTTACATCATCAAACAAACATGTAACTCGTTATGCGAGACTAACAATAAATACTGGAATAGATGCAACGAACGCTCAAGGGGTTTGCCCCCCCCCCCCCGGTT
>JAQGAV010004235.1:0-10696 GCA_034691345.1 Phasmarhabditis papillosa | reverse complement strand
GATTAGAAGCGCAATTTATTGCCTGTTACTAGAAAAATATCATGGCGTCTTTTTGCGATGATTTGATTTCATAAAACCTATATACGTAATTGCGAAAGCCCTGATTTAACACCGCACCTTGCCGCCTTTTTCTTGTTACAGACTATATAAGGGACCATATTTCGGGCTGGGCATAGAAATTGTGACTACAGGCCTGCCCGAGGCGGCCCACATCTTCAAGTTTAAAAGGCAACACATATTTTATAGGCGTAGCTAACTGCGACACCAAAAACCCCTGTGTGAATGGTACCGTTTTTTGCATTATGCGCAAGTCTTTGTGCACGAAGAAATGCCCTTGGTATGTTACTGTTCTTTTAATTCATAGTCTATTGTGGAATCCTAGCGGATCACAGTTTTTTTGAACATTCTCATAAAAAGTATTTTCTTTCAGCTGGCCGGTCACTCATTGTGTTACAGGACCACTTCCAGCTTGAAGAATGCAAGCTGGTCATTCTCTACTTGATTGTTGTTTAGTTTATTCAGAGCGAAATAAATAATCGAAGAAACCTTGTATATGTATAGTCTCTTACAAAGTCTAGACTGCATCACGTGGGCCTATTGCAAAATGTCCATTCAAAAAGGTTTCGAATCTCACAATTTTCAGTTTTTTGAAGGCAAAGTTTTGGAACAACGCGCATCTCATAGCCTATGAGATGCGCGGTGTTGTCTTAGGTGATATTTTACGAAGATCATTGTAAGAGACAAGCAGTTCTCTCGATTGATCCTGCATGTCGTTGCGGATGAGAAGATATCTAGTGTCAGCTTTATAGGAGACTAGGACATCTTCTACGTCGATAGAATGGTTTTTGCTATATTTTCGTATTCTTGAAATTTCACACGTTTACTAATATAAACTGAGCGATTTGTAACTCGGAAGGCAGACACTTCTTTATAATCTACAAAAAACACTAGTATTTGTTGGATATTTTATATTTATCGTGTAATAAACACTCGGTAAGGTCCGTCCAGTTAATGGTACATGGCTGATGACTCGTTTGCATAGCTCTAAAACATATTTTACTCGAATTTTCTTGGGTAGAAACTATTTTCTAGAACATGATAAAGAATCCGAAGTCAATACTGAATCAATGGAGAATCAACGTTGTTGCGTTAAACATCAATGGAGATAGTGATTCTTAATCTAATATACATTATCCTTCTAAAGTGGAGAATCATAAAAGATATAATTGGAAATATAACAAATTGTTCGTTTTATTATATTAATTTATTACAGTTAGTCATTACAAATATACAGATATAAAACAGTTAATAAAAAGAAATTTTAGGGAGAATTGGACAACTTTCTTCTTCTTCTTCGAATTTTCTTTTTAGGAACACCTTTTCAAAACAAATATCCTGTAATTAAACAATATACTTTATTAATTATACTTAATATTAAAAGGAAATGGTATTCTATTTAAATGAACCATGTTTCCCTTTACTACAGAGTAATAACATAATTAGAATGATATTCTAATGTAACTACTATAGTTTATTACTAACCTCCGCCATTAACTCTAAAAATTGTTCCGTTTCTTTTTCTCTTTCGAATACAACTGGGTTTTCTTTTATCTTAGAAGTCATTTGCCAGTGAAGAAGCTCCAGTCCAAGACTACCAGACTTATGGGAAGATCGACATTTCTAAATAGAAAAGTATCTAATAATTATTGTTTGTGAATTATACAAATATGATTTATTTTAATTATATAAACATAACATCTAATTAGTTTACATATAGTCGATGGATGTATTGCTTGCAAGGGTATACGGTCAGTTTTGTAAAGGAGCGCGTATACTAAGGGGTAATAGACTGAAACCCAACAGGATTAGCGCTCTAGCGCAACATTCGCGGTCCTTTACCTGCAAGCAATTAGTCCGTAGACTATAACAGTGTTATTCAAGACTAAAGAGGCCGTGCGTATGCTATTTTTATGAAAAAGAAAATTTTGCCACGAAGGGTTTTGTGAAATAGTTACTTTTGTTTTTACTTAGAATATATATTAATCTATATTCTTATATAGTTCTATTCAAGAGTAATAATGGAGTGTTTAAAAAGAATCTAGTTGAAATTGGCTCTGAAAGTATCCGAAAACCGAAAATATACGCAATATTTCCTTAAAATACGCAAGTAACACTCCATTATTCCCATTAATAAGACTAGAACTAACCTGTTTTTCTTCTATTACTATTCTTTTTTCCCATTCGTATGTGATTGGATGATAGTTACTTCCATCACTGTTAAGCCAATGCCTTACAGTATATTCAGCAATACGACCAATGGGAGAATTGTTGCATAGACTGTAATTAAACTTATTAAAACTATTATTACTATTAACTTAGTTTTATAAATAAGGATATAATAAAACTTTTCATTCAACTAACTTAATTAAAACTTCAACAATCTTTCCACTTTCTTCTAACTTTTCGTCCATTCGATGAATATAAAGAGACTTTAAAGTCTGTTCTACCTAAAATAAAAGTGTTTTATACGTTTAAAAACTTGTTAATATACTCTATAAAGAAATGAATGAAAAGTCTATAAAATGAGAGCTTTTTCTTCAAAAATACATTCATAGTAATCTAGCACCGGTGTTCTTTAGTAGGATACTATGCTCTAACTTAGCTATTAATGTTATTCCTTTAAAAATACAAAGTAAATTAAATAAACTAACATTCTTTCCTTTCATTAGCTTTCTTAAGATGGATTTATGCTCATTGAGCGATAGAGTTCGGTTGGTGGCGGGTTCATGAGGTACAAAGACGGACATGATTCTAAAATATATAATATAATAAAATATTATTAAAAGTATTTATAGAAATAAAAAAAAAAACAATAAAAATAGAAATTAACCTTAGATTAGAATGAAGTGCTGGTATTGGCTTGTATCTCTTTTGATGCTACCGTGCGTTCAGTAAGTTGAGCGTCATACTTTACATTAGTTATTATTTAACTGTTCCGTGAATGTATTCCTAAAACATAAATATTATTTATATATTAAATAAAAAACAATCTGGATATGGAGATATTGTGTTTTACTATAAATGTGCAATTACTTAAGAAAGCACTAGATTAGTATTGTTCAGCGTAGCAGGTCTTTTCTGAACCTCTATTTGGCCCAGATCAGACGAGCTACGTTGACTGTTTCAGCCCCGGTGGTTCGGTGGTAGAAACACTCGCCGCAAGTTTCGCTATAGGTTTTCCTTACTCAAGATGCAAGAGAGAGATAAAGAGATAGAGATTTATATGCAGAAAGGGTTAACATATACAACAAAGGATTAGTCTATCCCGAAATAACATAACGAACCTATCCCGAAAATATCCCGAGTTTGCAGCACAAGTATTCTTATTTTTACAAATATTATTTAGGTACTGCGGAAAGCAAACGACTAGAAAGAAGATAATCAACTGCATAGTCAGCAACCTTATAGAGTTTGTAATGAATATTTGATATCATATTATGGTCTTCTGTTTGTCACCCTCACCGTCGTTCGTCCCCGGCCAGCCGGTGATGTTCGGTACCTTGTCTAGCCGAGCCGTAAGCAAATCCTTCGTGACTGCTTTTTGGGGACCACTTCATACAGAAGTTCTATTGAGCTTATGATTATAAAACAAGCCTCTAAAAAGAACCTTATATAATAATATTACAGTTCTACCTGGTTATTAATAATTCACAGTAATATTTGTTCAAATTCATAATTACATGTTTTTTATACACATTGCATGTTAGAGTCATGAGACAAAGCATAAGGCTTCATATATTGAATAGACAACAATTCTGCTTTTAATTTGAATCATTGGTTTGGCGCCTTTATATAAAATGGCGCTAAACTGCAGTTCAAATAAATTATATAGTCCGATTGAGGGTTTTATCTCGCTAACTTTTGGATTACCTACAGTAATTCTTAATGTTATCGTTGTAAGAATCATGATAATAAAGAAAGAATTCGATCATCCATTTTACAGAATATATTTATTGTATATGCTAGCAGTAAGTTTATACGTTACAGTGTCACTGACCGTAAAGAGTTTCTTGAACGTACGAATTTTTTCAATCAATCCGTTGTAAGGAATTCTGAAGTCTTTCAATAGCAAAGATACTTTATAAATCGTTGAATACCTTTAAACATATTATATAATAAATATTACTTTTAAAATAATAGCTTGTGGTGTTTTCGATCCACCGTCCTTCTCACATTGTACGAACAGACACACTACCACTGCGCCATAATTTGGTGGGGGATTTGAGACGTGAATTTGTAGTGTTTAAAGTAACTACTAACGGTGTCATTTGTTCACAACGGGACTACAAGAGATCAGAACTAGCAAAAATCAGTCTTTGGACGTTTGAAATCACCTTCAAAATAGTTCTATTTGGCCCTTTTTTATCTAGAAATTGCCTTTAAAATAGTCTTTTCGAAAGAGATCCGGATTCGGAGTATGTTGTGGCTCCGTTATGAGGATTCTAGATTCATACAATGTGAAAAGATATTCATAATTGTTTGGAATGTCAATAAAATAAGACAGGTACCGCCTTCCTTTAATTTAAACCTCATTTCAGAGTTCTTTGAAATGGTTTATTTACTTATTTACCTTTAAATTTTGGTTCACCAAGTTCAGTTGTGTACATATACATCCTTTATTTTTAAAATATAACAGACTTTATATATTTCTTCTTCATATACCAAATGAATATATTTTTGCAATATTAACAGAGTTGTCTATTCTCATGGCTTTTAACCGACTTACAGCGGTATATAATCCCCTTAAAGCTAGAAAGGTAGGACACGAACCTTCTCTGGAACGGCATACAAAGGTGCAGAGCATCACTGAAGCACATGTACTTCAGCTAACTTTTAAAATGGAAGTACAATGTTCCTGTGCCTGCGCTTACCGTTTCACTTGTTTTGATAATAATAATAATATTGGTTTATTTTCCAAAAGTGAATTATACAAACAATAATATTGTTTTGTAACTTATTTGTATTTCATATAGTTTTGGGATTGTAATCTAAACAGTTTTTTGTTATTTTGCTTTGCTGTTGGATTTCTTTATATTTTTCCCTGCTTCTTCGAATTTTCCGTCATTAAATCAGGAATTATATATGTGCAAAGCCTGTCAAAAGTAAGTGTTATTGAGTGATATTAAGTCTGCATCTAAACGATTCTGAAATATTATTTACCCACTTCAAATTTATTTCGTAATGGTTTAGTGGTGGACCGGGTATTGGTCGAGCTAGGGAAACCCTCCCCAGCGTGCCCTAGAGGTAAAATTTACACCAATCTCTAACCGTAGACCCCTTTAGGGCTGATATAGTGAGTTGGCCTAATGCCAACCTAAGTTGAGACCTTCCCCTGGTAAGCTCGGGCGAACAGTGGGGTAAAAGATAACTCGTAATGTTACCCCCCTCATATTTGTCTCATGGGCAATTCGCCCCGCACGGTAGCTGTTAAAAATGTTGATGAATACATCCACAGTACTGGCCCGCTCCCTTGACAAATTTGTGATCCGACCCATCCGTCACCCACTAACTAACTTGTTTTTCGAAATACCACATATAATCCGGAAACATATAAGGAAAAAGTCAATTTTCATGAGAGTTACGATGAAAATACTATCGGATATCTTTCGAACCGTAGAGAGGTTTAAAAATTTTAAATGTTTCAGATAAGCAAAAACTCTACTCTCTTTTACACTGTATCTGTTATATTATCAATATTTCTTTCTATAATAACTCTTTATGTTCGTTCTGTAAATATTATTATTGCCAAATATTCTAATGAATGTTATTTGTTGAATATTGGACTAATTATATCTGGCCTAGTTTGTTTTAGGTTTACTCTACAAGTATGTTCAACTGCGAAGTTTAGTTGTTGTTTTTGCCTTTGAGTTAGCTGAAAAGTTTAAAATAATAAATAACAAACAATTAAACAGTAATAAAGAATGTTAATAAGTTTAAATTAGATCTAGCTAGTTATTCCAGATGCTCCGAGAAGAAATGGAAAACCCAAACAACAGCTGGGCGCCTGTGATCAGAACCATACGAAGTGAGTGACATAGCTTCTCATTGATATAATGAATATAAAATTCAAAGATTCTATAATACATATTAGTAGCATAAACACCAATGGTGTGCGGGATCGCATTTTTGAATAAGGTGGGATCAGGGAAATGGGATTCGGGATTGGGAAAAATTTTTCCGGGATTCAGGAGGGAGGGATTTAGGTAAAAAAGGCCGGGATCCGGGATTCGGGAGGGCACCCGCACACCACTGATAAACAGCATAAGTTGATCACAGTGTTTTTTTTCTGTTTTGCAATGAATGTGCATTCCTTTAATTTTTTATAATATAGTTTCTCCAGGCAGTAGCTATACAAATGGTTTCCGTCATAGTAATGAAGTATTTTGAAAAATATTTGAATTTAGCGGATCTTCCAATGTTATCCGCAGTTTATATAATTATTACCTTTGATCCTATACTTCGAGGATTTCTCAGGCAACTTTTCACGAAGAAACCAATCAATGAGAATGAGCTCGCGACCGTGACAATAGACAAAATGTGAATAAACTGTTCTATGAAAACAAATATACAAAAAACTTATGATAACTTATTATAACTTATAGTAATTTATAATACAATTATTTGGATTGTATTTATGTTTTCTGGAAATCAATAAATTTTGTATTATATATTATCTAACTAAGAAAATGGAGAACGAAGTTCCTGGAAACTAGGAATCTTCGATGTTGGTTGAACAGTAGTACAAATTCAATGATGGTTAATTAATAATAGGCAACGTCATCTTGCCTAGTTGAACTAGTAAAAGGGTTTTAGTTAAAACGTTCTTTTTCTCATAGAAGATGTTAAAGAATCATCTTCAACTTTAAATTGTCTTTTATTTATATACAACTATGGTAAATTAACTTAATTAAAGACAACTATTAACTTTTATTCATACAATAATAGATACTTCAATTGCATTAACTTTATTTATATTCTTCTTAAAAAGATGCATAATAAATCCGCGAAGTATAGGATCCCATGCGATTATTATGAAGACTGGAGCAAGTAGTGTTATATCATCTATAATATATTTATTATTAAACCAATATGTTTTAAGGAACTGTTTTTCTCTTTGTTTCTCACTGTAATTAAAGGAACTGTGACACGGTTTTTAACAAAGAGTATACAAAGAAAGAGAATTCTCCGTTGTATTTCAGTTATTATAAGCTATTATAACTATATATCCAAAAATGTTTGCATTCGATATAGTTATATTCAAAGTTGCGCGCTCCCATTCATTATCGTTGATTTTGGGTCGGGTTACAGTAGCTATCCCTTTTAAATTATAACATAAGAACTAGGTTGCGACGGTGCCTACTTTTATTTAAAAGAGGGTAATAAGGTTCAAAAGCATTATTCTTAATCATATACAAACAGTTCAGTATGACTGTAATTAAGTTATATGTATGCTCAATCTTTGTTATTGATTGTTTTCTGAACATTATTAAATTATAATAATTCTACCGTACTACCGATATACGTTATAAGATATAATATCTCACTTGGTAATGCTCTCACAAAAGGGGCCAGTAAACCGAATTCAGTTGTTGATCGAAATATCTAAAATAACTGTTAGTATCTTCAAGAATGGGTTGCTTCTAATTATATAATTGGTAAATTTCAATGCCGTATATATTTATAATAAATGAAATTCAATTAAACATATAATTAAATATAGTTTAACATACGTATAATATAGTTCTTATAGCGGTATTAGTAGCTATAGACAGTCCAATATACATCATATTACGTTCATTTGCGTATTTAGCCATATCAGAATTGTAAAAACGAACATATAATGTGAGAATGAATAGAAGCAAGACCAATACCAAAGAAATGTAGTTGAAGAAAAGAAGAATTTCATCACCGTCAAACTTAAATTTGTTTTAAACTAAAGCTTAGGCAGTTTATAGATTTTCTTTTATAGACTTGTCTTCGAGAGCAATAAAGGTTAAGATTTTGAAACTGTTATAGTCTGATTCAAGATGAATAATGGAGTGTTACAAGCGTATTTTAAGTAAATTTTGCGTATATTTTTCGAATACTTACAGAGACATTTGAATTTTTTTTACACTCCATTATTGCTCTCGAATGAGACTATGAGCTAGACTAAAAGACTCGTGGTTTACAAATATTTTCAGGACTTTCCGTTCGATATAAAACCTCGTTTCCTGTGTTAATTCTAAACTTAAATAATTACATCAATCGAACTTTTTAGCACGAGTCGGCCTGAAGAAACCACCGAATATTCAAATAAACAAGGAATTTTTATAGCAATTCCTACTGTAAAGCAAATTATAAGAAAGAAGTTGACATAGTGTTGCCAGAACTAAAAAGAACAGATCTTTAATTACTTGAAATACCATCGATAATTGTAAAATTTACAATAATTATAGTCAACGGATTTATTGCTTGCATGGTTATAGGTCACGTTTGCAAAAGAGCGCGGATACTAAGGGGTAATGGCCTGAAACTCATTTGCGCTCCAATGCAAGATTCGCAGTCCTTTACCTGCACGCAATAAGTCCGTAGACTATAGACATTTCATAAATATTCTACTACAAGCTGTTTGACTCAATTCTCAACTACTTAGCATCTTTTTTTAGTTATTCTATTTTCTGTCTTCAAAGAATAAGGAACAGAACAAATAAAGTTATTCTATTTTTCGTTCTTTTATTTTGTTACTATTCTTGTTTATTTTAAATACAAACTTTCTTAGACTTCAATGGTGTAAAGGCAGTAGTTAGCCTATTAAAAGCCAGTAACATGGACATTACATAAGAGATGAAGAAAAATAACTCGTTTGGAATATGAAAAAATAGATAAAACTGATCGTATTCTAAGAAAAACGGATAAATATTCTCACAAGAGAAGGTAGTTAACCAGAATCGACCAGCGAATAAGTAGATTAACCATTTAAAAACACACTAAAATATATAAGTTTATCTTGGCTTAGCGGCCAATTTTTTACATGTTTGGTGCTTATAAATGATTTGGCATAGTCCAGCTTTTTCAATGGACAGATTCATCCGGTAGCAAGCTGGGGATCTCATGCTTTAGTATCAAAATATAAATTGTTGCTGCAATTTAGATTCTGAATGGAAAGGAGCATGTTCCAGACACTGCCAATTGCTACAGCCAGGCGAGCTCTGAGTTGCAACCCAATCTAATGTTAAAAATATGTTTATTTGTAGGTAAGTAGAAGCCAGTAATACGGTTAATTCACCCACCGAAAACGTATAAAACAAATAAATTTTGTAAAATGGGTGGTCGAATTCCTTTTTAAGAATCATGATTCTCGCAACAATAATGTTAAGAATGTTAAGAAATAATGTTAAGAACACTATCCATAGGTTAGTGATATAAAACCCTCTATCGGGCTGTTTAGTTTGTTGGATTCGAAGTTTAGCGTCATTTCTTACGAAAGAGTGCTAAAACAATGATTCAAATAGGGAAAATATTATGTTTTGATGAATCTCAAGGAAATCATGCAATGTAAATCATGCTATTTTATTTATATTTTATAATTTGTATATGATTCTTGCATGGGATTGACTTTCACGTGAATAAGCATAAAGAACAACGAAACAGAAGAATTTCAATATTTTCAAACCTTATACGAGTGGACTAAAAATGTTAACAAATAAAAAAGATAAATCTAAAACTATTTAAAAACAATTTAAAAATACTAAAAATGTGAAACAAACTGACCAGAAGGTAGTGAACCCTTTAAGGGAGGGTACCCTATGGCCTTATTTGGTCACTCCTTTTGCCGGACCCGCTACGAACCGGCAAAAATACGGAGTGAACAAAATGGCCATAATGTCTGATTATTGGCGGGATTTCAGTTATTCAACAGCGGAACATTAACATAGGACAGAGATCGCTTAAGACACCTCTCAGTGCAACGTATCTCGGATGGGAACTGCACACAGGCGAGAGAACCAGTAGAGCGTGCAGCGATGGTGGAGACGCAGAGACATCTGGTAACAAGAAAAGAGAAGAAATGACTGAACATTAATTTATATAAATACATATTTTACTTCCTAGTGAATACACGTGACTTATATTTAAAAAGTTTTATTTTAGTATTATTAAAGTTTTGAAAAAGAAATGGGTTTCTATTTAATCTATAGTATAGTATAACAGACTCAGCAAAAGCAAACCGTAGGATGGGAGATGGCCAAATTTCTAAATTTTCCGGCCAGATCGGCCTCAATTATGTTTCTATTAAGTTAAAACTATTATTTAATAAGTTCCCATTATATTAATACAAGGCGGGTTCCTCCCTCGAAGGTCTCACCCCCTAACAGCAGGGAATGTCTTGTAAACGGAACTAATTATTTGTTATTATGGTATTTAAGGCAAATTTTTAGGGAAAAATATATTTTTATAAATTTTATTCAAACGACAATGATGTGCGAGCCTTTTTGGCTCTGCAAATAGGTCATGGTTTCCCGCGCTCCATCTCGCAGCCGCTACATCAACCGCGACGCGTGCAGTCCATGATGACAACAGTAGCGGTATGCAAGAAACTTTCAAGGGTGCACCCTTGAAAGGATCACCCTTGGCGGGTAGCTACCCTTAAGGGTAC
>JAQGAV010004234.1:0-10697 GCA_034691345.1 Phasmarhabditis papillosa | reverse complement strand
AGTTGACGCTTTTTTTTGCTCCAGTTGACGCTTTTTATTTGCTCCAGTTGACGTTTGCTCCAGTTGGTATTTTCCCAATTCTATTATAGTCAGATTCGAAAGTAATACCGCCGTGTAGGCTGCGTATTTCGTCATTTTTAACACTGCGCCTCGTATCACAACAATGATATATTTTTCCGATGCAGGGTTTCGGCCATTCATTTCGGAGTCTTCTGATGGTGAGCAGAAACAGCTACTTTCTAACCCTCAGTCTTTGGGGACGACCCGAAACCTGGGAAAAGCAGGCTGCTGGTTTTCCAAGCCTTCTGCAGCTACGGGGAACCCACAGCTTAACATTCTTACGGATTTAGACTATTAAGTTATATAAAATCGTCTAGGGGTTTACATAAAAATGTGTGCCCCCTAGCTACTTATATTTTCTCATGTTTAGATCTATTTTCTCCGCTCTCGGATGAATTCTCGTTTTCTGATCGTCTATTAAATGTGCTAGTGAGTATGGTAACTAAGGCAGTAACATGGTCGGGAATTAGAAAAGAATCGGAAATATTCGGAAAAGGTATTGTTTATATACAATACATTAGAATAACTACCCGAGTTATCCTATTCAATAGAAGTAGCTCACGAAACCTGAGGAGTTGGGTACCGAGACCAGCCCGAATAGCTTTTTAATAATGAAGCAGACCTCTCACACAAGGTTCAGTAGGTCCAGCCCTGCCCACCCAGACCATCCAGCGTGCCGTGCACAAGCTCAACGCGGACATGGCCACGAACAGCTTGAAGCAGGTTGTATGGTCGTTGCCAACCCCGTTGAAAAGTTTGGCGTAAAGTCGGTGCTTGGGTTGGTTTTTCCCTCTTTCTATTTTACAAAAATAACAAAACCATAAAAGTACATGTGATGATACAGCGAATCTAAGAAAGACAACCGTCCTTTAGATCTCTATAAAATGCTTCAAAACAGTGATTTTGTAATTGGAAACACTGTGAAACTGCTGTCCAATCCAGCTCCTACCTCCCATCAAGTAATCAACGTTGGAGGCATCACTGTGGATTCCCACAATTATCTGGATACTGTAGGGGTAAAAATCAGCCAGTCCTTTAAAATTTTTCGATTTAGGAATGGAGCGCCTTTGCTGGCTCTGGTCACTTCATAATTGTTACATTTGGTTCAATTGTTAAGACTAGCGAAATGCCGCCCGAGATGATGGTAAGTGGGCGGGGCGTAGATGAACGGAAATCTTTGCGAGACCGGGATTTTTGGGATGAATCACTTAACAATTTACAATCCGACTTTGAGAAAACCCCAACCTTACTGACGAATTCATGAAAATTGATCGGAGGCTGTTTTTCAGCTACGCAGCGCTGAGAAATGCCGACCCGTTTTGCAAAAGTTTGTCTGGTCCATCACAGTTGTATTTTAGCAATATTGACCTATTGCTATTATCACATCCATTATTAAGACTATACTTAATATTTGAAACAGAGATACATATTATGCTTAGGCACCCGTATAACACTGATATTATTCCGGAGAACAGATTTGCAAAAAATAAGTCAAATGTTCCTGTTTCAGCTGGGCTTACTGATATAATGGTATACACAATATAATAATAATATTTATATTCTTGTTAGTTTCCTGATCATATTTTCATTTTTAGAATGCTTTTCTCGAGACATTCAACTTCTTTCCAAACGTGACATTTCTAATGAAACATGAACATCTAACTATATCAAACATTACAAATAATGTAGTTTATTCTCAATGGATACCGCAAAAACCCTTATTAAGTAGGTTACTTAAATATTAAGTTGTCAGTCTTCTTTTCGATTCAACAAAGTCGATAAGGATCTCCAAATACTAATTAATAGAATTGGGCGACTCGGCACCGGCACTAGCATGGCCGAGAAAGGACGGCCGGTTCTCAAATTTTCGACACCGGCCCCAGTCTATTTCACACTTTTTAGCGGATATTGTTCAAAAAAGTTAGTTTTCAGTATTATTTTCGGCATTTACAATAAAAAGTGCAACAATCTTAACCTATTGAGGTTTTTGGATACTATTTATCAGAATATTCACCTAAATCAGTCGATTTTTTCATAAAAATTGTCCATGCGCGGGCCGACTTTTTGGATTTTCGGCCCCGGCCCGTGAAATTCAAAGCTTCGGACACCAGGGATGTCCGAAATTCGGGTCTCCAGTCTCCAGAAAATGGCACCGGAATCAGCTCGTTCGCTAACGAGCTAAACCCATATCTAACATATACTAAAACAGTCCTAAACAGTAGATAGAAGTTATTTTAACAAGAGTATTTGAATAATTTAAAGAACTTATATAAAATAACTTGTTTTATCAAAATAATTTACAAGTTTAGGGCACCCTAACTGTAAAGGAATAATAACACATGGTGGTCTAACATCTATTTATGAAGCTATTGCAAACGCAAAGCCAATGATTCTTATGCCGCTGTTTGCAGGTTAGTTGAATCAATCAAAGTTACTTTAAATCCTTAAGACATTCGTATTTTTAGTATTTTTAACACCGCGCCTGCAGGCAAATTGCACACGAGTACTTGCAAAGTACAGTATTGAACGGAGAGTAGCCGCCAGATACTGGCGCGGTGCTCGCGAAAGGGGCTCAGCGTTTAATTCTTTACACTCCATCATTACTCTTGGCGCTGACTATATGTTCAAAATATATAAACTCTTCCTAACAGCATGCAAAAGGGCGGACCCGTTTCCAGAATATTCGGGCATTAGCCGTTCCAATAAAGGGAATATATAAAGGCTTTATTTATTTTAAAGTTACAAAAATTAGGCATGTAAGCTTTAAATTATGTTTCTAGATCATTACAAGAATTCCGCCCTAGTGACTCGTCATAATCTAGGCCTAGTTATTGACAAAACTACAGTAACCCCTGCGGTCTTGACTGGATCAATTGCGAAGATTATGGAAGATTCCAGGTTTGAAATGGCAATCTATAAGATAAACTGAATATTTCAGCTATTCCAAAAGGCTCTGTACTTTTGCTGAAATAATCTCAGCGCAATCGCCAGTCTCACACAGAGAAATGTTAGACTACAGTATCCGACAGTCGATGAAGACTAAGAAATTCCAGTTAAGACCTAAAGATCATGGAATAATAGCAGACTTGTATTTGTATGCATTTGCTTGTATTTGTGTATTTGGTTCTATTTTTATGTTAAGTTAATTACTAGTGTCTAAGATAAAGAAATAGATGTACCTATAGTGGACGGATGAATCGTACGGTAGAATTTAGAAGGAGCGCAGAAATCAAAAAGAAATATACAAGTAACCGATATAACTGTACGTTCGCATTATAATAAATAGACCTTTAGCTGCAAGCGATTTGTCTGGCGACTTTAGTTGGTTCGAAAAACGACATGTGAAACCTTATTTATAATAAAGAAGACAAAAGAATTTAACTTAGATGAAGCTGACTAAGAAAGTTATAAACATGAAGATAGGGAAATAATGCTAAACATTGTCAATAATTGGATTTCGAATGATTTCGCTGTGGGATTTTTTCTTGGAGCTTGTCGACCCAAGTCACATTGAAAAGAGCAAAGCTGCCCAAATTTAATGATTTTAAGTCCCAATACCAAGGAATTACACCGACCTACTCGTACTGATGATATACCGCGCAACCCGCACACTCGTCTCTGTCAGAGGCTGCTAAAAGAGAATCCATACTTGTGCGCCTGGATCTAACGTGTTCCGATCTTGTTAGGCTGCTGTAGAAGCATACCTGATCGTGGAACAGTCTTCATTTTTTTGTTTGTATTTATTAATTATTATGTTTTATTTTTTGTAACCCTGGGCTTATATTCCTTTATCACCGCTTAGAATAAGTACTTATACAACATTTGATATTCATAAATAGGATAAAACAAAGCAACTTAAACTAATTTTAAAGAATTAGAGATGTTGCAAGACTGACGATCACTATTATGGCCGAAATTCCGTTAACTCCAACACTGTTGCATTTATCAGTGTTACAACAGTAGATTTCCGGTCCGGGTAAGTTCTGTTTGCCATTCTGCTGAAAATAAAGTCCGATTGCTTGGCGGTTATTCTATGGGTTTTATCATTTTTTCCCCAACACTGTTGGCTACCGTAATATATTTCTTGCCTTTCTTCACGGCTCGCCGCGCCCTAAGGCAACGGGACAAAGCAAATTCAAAAGTTTATTTATATATCATGAGAAAGTTTATAACTCAATCTGTGCGACTGAGTTTTTTCGAATAATGTGCGTTATAGAAAACATTTAAAGTTTAAAAAGGAAGCACAGTCCTTTAATCCCGCTGTCGCCGTTGGCGAGCCGTGTCTTCTGAAAGAAAACTCAAGTTTATTAAAGATAGAAAAACTTCACATTTGTGTGCAAAGAACAGTTTTAATGAATTGGCTTCCCGAGCCGAGCGAAATCATTCACATTTTAGTCTGTTTCAAGTAGATTATATAGAGTCAGCGCCAAGAGTAATGACGGAGTGTAAAGAATTCAACGCTCGTCTGAGCCTCTTTCGCGAGCACCGCGCCAGCATCTGGCGGCTACTCTCCATTCAATATTGTACTTTACACGTACGCGCGTGCAATTTGCCTGCAGGTGCGTGCGGTGTTTAAAATCCTAAAAATACGCAAGTGACACTCCATTATTACTATCAGCGTAGACTATAGTTATTAAAACATCTGTCAACTTACCTCACAAAGTACTCCGCAGGTGTAGGCTACTATGTTGCCTGCCACTGTCCTGAATGAAAAAGATGTTAAAGGGACATATGGAGACTATATTGAACTTAGTTTCAGATTGTAAAGGATTTTTTTCTGATCTAGATATCTTTGTAGAGAACTATAGTATATTGACCATATAGGTCTCCCTGTGTTCCTTTAAATACTAAATTCTGCAGTTTCAGTTACAGTTTAGAATTGTTGCCCGAGCAGGCTAAAAACTGTATGGGCACAGGACGCGGGCGACGGCGACTCACTTAGCACAGTAGTCACTGATCATGCTGCAGGACTGGTCCACATTGTTGCTCTCAGCTAAAATAGTTTATTTTGTAGTTTCATTTATAAGCAGAAATTTTATATATAATATGTCTTCAAACCTACGGTCCGCGCGCCGTTGCAGAGATGAGCCGCGGGCTCGTAAATTAAATTAAATGATCGTTGACGGCGCGCGGACCGTAGGTTTGAAGATAGACTATAGTATCGACTAGAAGCTTACATAGAAGTTTATAGAAAAACTAAAGAGTAGCCGGTATGTCACGCGAATTTGGAAAGGTTTTTATAGCTGACCTAATTCAGCAGAAAACATTTACGTGACCAAGATGATAATTTCACCGACTCCACGGCTCGCCGGGTACTAGGGGAAAAGGACAGCAAATTCAAATGGTGAAATATTGAGGATCAATTCATGGATTATTTTGCTGAGGAATTTGTGTTCATACATATTCTGTGTAACAGAATATGTATGAACACATATTCGATCTGTGTAACTGAGTTTATCGAATAATTTGAATGGATTGTTTCAGGGAAAAAAAGAGGGCGTGGTGGCCCAGTGGTTAGAAGCTTCGTCTTATAAGCTAGAGGTCGATAGTTCGCATCCCTCCGAATAAACAATTCCTGTAAATTTGTTCTGATTCGCCGCCTCCACGCCCTTGGTGCTGTGCTATGAAGTCCCACTTCAATGGTTCCCTCGTCTCACTTCTTCGCTTCAAACATCCTGGATATCGTATTTTTTAAAACACAGAAAAAACTTTTAAACTTTTAAATGAAAGCACAGTCCTGTAACCTATTTTCTCCGTTGCCAAGCCGTGGATCACGTACAATATGTACCTAATTGGAAACTTGACGATGGTCCCAGTATATACTCTCTGAAGTCTTCAATGCTACTAGAATAAAGAACTCACTTCCAACTAAGCAGGTAATGGAGTTGCATACAACTACAATAGTTATAAGCAGTACGATGGTTAGGAACTTCATTGCTATAAGAGTACACTGTTCTTTATAGTCTCTTGATAAGTTTATATAGGCTTAAAACAGAAAAGCATTATGCATTGTTGAGCATTATGCATTGTTGACTTATCGTCTTTAAGTGATAATTCTATGTTTACGACACTCCAATGGCAATAAAACTACGCCGTTTGGGTGGACGATGCACATAGCGGGCTAACAAAACGATTTGGGAAACTTTATTACAAAAAAAATGAAAAAAGCGTTGACTGTATGAAAATACTCAGGCTTCTGGTGTGCTTTACTCCAGAGCTGTCTATCGGGACGGACTAGCCTGGCCCGGCATGTCCAAAACTTCAAGCCGGCCGGTAACCAGCTCTGTTTTACTCTACTCACTTGAAGAATGAGTATCCTGTTGACCGAATTTTTACCGAGAGCAGGAAATTTAGGCAATTGTAATGCCTACACGATTATTTGTATAGTTGTGTAAACCGTGGGATTACCGTTAAGAATTGTGATTTCAACTTTGTGTTATATCTGAGTTCATTTCTTTCAGTTGTGTCATAAATGAATGATTCATAGATTTTCATTTTTCTTATAGGATTCATCCAAGCTGAACCATAAGCTGAACCGGATTCTCTAATAAATTAAATATTTCTGAAGATTCAATGGAATAACATGGGCTAGGTTATGCCAAAATAGTTTGTTATATCAAAAATGTATTTAAATAATCAAACAAACTATCACGGTAGTTTTGTTTCGGGCGGTTCGTATACGACAGGGCGGGGAATTACCCGGGCCGGCCCGGCCGGCCTTTTCACAGCCGTGGTATACGATTCATCATGTATATTCACTACTACTTGCGACAGTTGAGAAAAGATCAATGTTAATTTCGGTTGACGTAGTATTGCGTATACACAGAGCTGTTAACCCGGCCCGGCCCGGCCGACTTTTTTGGAACTCAGGCCGGGCCGGGCCATGTCTTCTGCGTATTTTAATGAAAAAGTTGCGTTTTAGAAAACCTTGAACGGAAACGCCCCGCGAAATTGCAATTTAATTTTTTTAACACGGCCCCTTTACATTTAAATATTTTATAGCAATATAGCAATTTTAAGTTCCAACTAAGCTAGAAAAGCTTCGTCCCTAACAATAATTCTGGAGTATTTTTAGCTTTAAGCTAATGAGCTTTAAGTATGTACAGATTGTGAATCTCAAGCAGTTAATGAAATAAGCCTTCTGCACCCAAAATACGCTAACCAAATGACATCTTGACGTAAATATTGTGAACAAATTACATTATTTATTAATAAAAATATATTAATATATAATAAAACCCGTATAAAGAGGTCTAAATGATTATAACTATTATATTTTCTTTAATTTTTGCATAATTTTGCTTGGGATTATGTTTTCTTCTTGTTCTTTTAATTCATTTTCTAACTGTTTTATATGTTTAATAACAGCTAATAATAGGTCCAATTGATTGTCACAAGAACGACCCAAAAGAAGGCAAAGACGGGAGAAAACCTATAATTATTAAGGATTTAAGTTATTTAAAAAGAGTATTTATGATAAATAATTGAGTATTTAAGTTATTTAAAAAGAGTATTTATGTTAAATAATTAAGTATTTAAGTTATTTAAATAATGTATTATGTTAAATACAGGTCTACGTAACCTTAGAATAGTTTTTACACGCGCAAATTGTAATCTGAATGGAATCAGAAAACGGAGGAAATTATCTGTTTTTAGGTATTTTACCCGTTGAATTATTAAGTTTCCAAATAACTTTAGTAATAAATAACATATGTAGAGTCTTTGTTTTCATTAACTTCTGAATCTTTTTATTTTATCTTTGGAAACGGCGGTTTAGAACAACTAATGTTATTTAGAATATATCTAACTACTTACTATTTCTTTTTCTTTTTTATATTCCGTAGATTTTTGTATTTTTCCTTTTGCAGTTGAATTTAACGAAGAAGAATCTGACAATCGGGAAGAATCTCTCATTTTATAAACTAGAAAGAACAAAAGATAATAATAATATTAATATTAAATGGAAATAAAGATTAATATATAAATGATAAAGTTAATAATAAAACTATTCTTTATAATGTAAAGAAATTGGTTCTAACTAGACTCGGCCAAATGAACCTCGTTAATTACAGCCATATGTTCAATAAATACTTTTGAAAGTAGATATATTATAGAATTAACTTATAAAACTTATTAATAAAGTAATAAACTTTATTATATATTTAATACAAACTATTATTCTATATAAATATTCTAATTCGTGTTACATTACATATTTGTATGTATAATAACTACAGCTGGCACAGGTGTTAACCAATAAAGGACCACCTAGTCAAATTAATAAAGAAATGTCAATGAAGGAAAGATTATTGACTTTTTAATAGAACTAAATTAATAGAATATAATATTATACAAAACTAATAAGTGTGTTAGAACAATGAATATATTAAACAATAAATAGACTTCTAAAAAGATGATAAAATAAAGTATATAAGAAATGTTCGCTCTTCCGGAACGCTCTGAATCCGATGATGAAGCAAATGGAACTTTAACGTTTTAATAGAAGGCCAAGCACTCCGTTATATATTCACTGGTTTTGCGATCCAAGAAAGAAACTACTGATGTAACCTGTACTGTGATACAAATATTGATATCGTGACAAAATAATTAAAATAAATAAATAAGAAATGTTTCAAAAACAGTTAACATAGTTAATTCATAGAAGCTAGTCTACTATGTTTGTTTTATGCTCCTATGATGAATTCAACAACAAAACTAATAAAAATGTAGAGAATAACGTTATTTAGAATGATATTCCTATATATATTTGAGTCTCAAACAGGTGTTAGCAGTCCTTCTTAACAACTGCGAGTATTCTGCCATTTGCCCGCAATTGGCCGTCTGATTGCCAGCTGGACTAGCCTTTTCCTTCGGCCTGCTGGAGCAGCTGGCCGGCCACAGGAACGGGCCCAGCTGCTCCATAAGACTACAGCTGCTCGAAGCGAAATGAACGAAAAGTAGTTGTTAGGAGAATGAAATAAAGTTATTGATTTAAAAGTTAATATATAGAATAGTTTATTAAAAGATTGAGATAAAACTTATTATATTCGATAAAAGTTAAGAAAAGGAGTAGATCAATTTAGAGACTATTCGTTTAAACTTTAAAGTAGCTTATTGGTTGACGGGCTATATACTGGGAAAAGGATATTTCGTCGATGGAACGTTTTTTGATAGTTATACAATCAATACTCCATGGTCGCTAAAACGTTGACTGCTAGGCAGTAACAATCAAAAGGTTTTTATAATAACAAATTAAATGCAAAAAAGAAATTATGTTACTTCTGACGATTTCACAAGTATATAACTATATCATAAGGGTAAGGCTAATTTACGGAACACGCGCCGGTGCGGTAGCCGTTGTCGTTTCGTTTGTATTCTTGAACAACCCTTAAGAGAACCTAAAGAACCACAGATATTAGTATGGGTTACTCACTACAATAACAAGTATATACCAAGTAGCAGAGCTACCGGCCCGGCCTAAAATTTTGGAGGTCAGGCCATGCCGGGCCGGCCGGACCGTCAGATTTACAACTAATCCGGCCCGGCCTGAAATTTTGGAAGTCAGACATACTTTCGGGCCGAACATTTAAGAAATTCAAATGCAAAAAAAGAAAAAGTCGTCCAGCGCAGGGACAATTTTATGAAAAAATCGACTGATTTAAGTTAATATTTTGATAATAGTATTCATAAACATAAATAGGTAAAGATTGTTGCACTATTTATTGTTAATGCCGAAAAATACCACTGAAAACTAACTTTTTTGAGAATGTCCGCCAAAAGTGTGAAATAGTCTAGGGCTGACCGGGCCTGACCGGGGCCGACACTTTGGGAAATCGCACGGGCAGGCGGGGCCGAATGTATGCGCTAATGTATGCGCTGCGGCCCTTTCTGTCTGGCTCTGCAGGAATCCCAGCCTACAACTTATCAACAAAAGACTCTTTGTATTTCCAAATTATTCCAAATTAAGTTCCAAATTATACATTCTAAGTTCCAAATTATACAACTTTTTGAGAAAACATGTAAAATAGCTAAATTACAACTTAATTTCAATTGTATGCGCTGCGGCCCTTTCTGTCTACCTTGGCCCAAGGTCCTTGGGGGCCTACCCCGAAGTGTTGACAAATATGTCAAAATGTTTTACAAAAATATGTTGTTATTGATTTTCTAAGCGATTACTGCGCCGCAGGGAAGCCAACATAATCATAAAAAAGACAGACTTTAAGACTATAGTTGAAGTATCTCAAGTTCTAGATGGAATTAAGAGAGAATCATTTCCTGCCATTGGAATAACTGGATGAATTCAACCAATCAACTGCTTCATAGGAATGAAATCAAAAGATCGGAGGATTTCAAGTCCAACATAGGTTTACTAAGAGATTACTCTCAGGGCTCGAGTACACTACCCGATTAACAAAACTTGGTCTCAAACCACTTTGGTTTAGGAGATTATTCAAGGATCTTTGCTTTTTACATAAAAATATACACGGATACTTCAGCATTGACTGTGTTGAAAATCATTTTGTTTCGCAAAAGTCATCCTCACTTAGAGGAAATAGTTTGAAACTTCGGCTTTATACGACTAGTTCAGTTATACAAGGATTTATAAACTATAGAGCAGCCTCCATCTGGAATCGACT
>JAQGAV010004233.1:0-10699 GCA_034691345.1 Phasmarhabditis papillosa | reverse complement strand
TAATCACCAGCAACCCATTGCTTTCATTTCGAGCTGGACTACATCCTGGGGTCGCTCAACCCCGGACGCTGCATACTTCTTGAGAATACAAGAGAGCAAAAAAATCCACTGGGTCTTTCTGAGAAGGGAGCCAGGGTGGATTCGGAGGGAGAATTCCATTCCACAACTCAAACCATCGCTCAGTACCACTGATGTGAACGTTGCTGCAACCTTTCTCTAAATTTATAATGAACAGTGGCAAAAATGATAAAAAATAAAAGATTAAAATGAGAGTATAAAAAAGAACAACCTCATCAAAAAGGTCTCACGTATACAGTAGTTCAAAGAACTATTATAAAATGAAATGTAAAATTTATAGTACTGGAAATAAATTAAGTTCACCGCTTCTAAACACAGCCTATCTCACTCATCTACTCATCAAAGTGTTCATCCTGATCAACATCATCCAGAAAGTCTACTCAACTGCTCATTTAGAGTTAATCACCAGAAAGTGACAATTGAAATCCAACGTGGAGTGTGAGTGTGATAGGGCGACATCATATCACCCCAACTGTTTGCTGCCGTTGTTGAATATGTCTTCAGAACTTTGGATTGTGATTAGAAAGACGTGATTGTCAGTGGTTCGTACGCGAGACAGCTGCATGCAGTCGGCAAATTGATTTGAGCGCAATTGACTTGTCCTCATTTGCGGAGCGAACCGCTCGCATAGAACCCTGATTTGAACTTTGCTGCAACATTTCCATAAATTTATAATGAGCAGTGGCAAAAATGATAAACAATAAAAGACAAGTATACAGTAGTTCAAAGAACTATCATAAAATGAAATGTAAAATTTATAGTACTGGAAATAAACTTAATTCACCGCTTCTAAACACAGCCTACCAAAACTACTCCGTAATATCATGCCGCAAGTTTTTTGTTTGGCGGGCGATCTATTTATTCATTTATCTTTATTTATCGGAACAGGAAACTTTAGGAATTAAAATTCAAGTTGAATGCTAAATGCATATACCTGACAAAAGTAGGCAGACCCTCCAGCAGGTCGGGCCCAGACCCGGGCCCTGTGAAAAGTTGGAGTAAACTTGCTCTCTCCTGGTATTGTATTGCTGAAATAACTTCCTCATAATATTGTTTAAGGCGAATCACCTAAAAGATACCTCAGAATCCACCAATTTCTTAAAACGTATTCTTTGGAAGATACCCTGTAGCTTAACAGATTCCAAAAACAACTACTTTATAGTAACTATTTGAAATTGGAAAATGTCTCTGGTACAATTCCGAACTTTGTTGCATCATTTGCATACAGGAATAAACCTCATCTGTCCTGTTACTGTCTGGCTGAAATAACTTCCTCATAATATTGTTTAGGTTGTATCACAGGGCAGAATTTGAATATTAAAGAAAATAATCCTTAGGTACTATACAATAGAAGCCCAAAGCAGTATCATATATATTCGGTGTTATCTTGTTGCTACATTTTAAAACATTTTAGTTTCTGAAAAAGTTTCTCAGAAATACAAAAATAACTATTGTAAGTTCCAAAACATACACTTTATTGCGCCGGCCTCAATCCATGCGCGGTGTAAAAACTTTTGTACTAGTTTTATTTTTATTTTTTAAACTAGACTAGAAACAATTTTTAAATGAACCATAGTCTCTCTCAAGACCTAGGTTTCCAGTGCGGTATCACAAGCGGGGCGTATTGTTAGAAAAAGGAGTGTAAAATCGGTCGACGTGGTGCGTTTTATTCAAAAGTACATTCATTATCTATAACACAGCGCCCGACTCGTGATATAGCGCTGCAAATCTACGTCTTGAGATGGACTATATATTAACAGTTTGTACAAAGTATCCAAAGTTCCGAACACTACGTGTTTTGCATTGAAGCTCACGTTTTATACAGTTCCTTCGTCTCACATCTTCGCTACAAAAACCTGTGATCTGTCCTTTCGTAAAACAAATAACAAAAGAATTATTCCTAATAAATTTTCAGAAATGCGACAGATTCTTCTAATTTTGGCTTTCGCAGCTGGTATAACCGGACGCCATGTGGACTTATGGAAGGAACTTAGGTAACCAAAATGATATGAAAATAGTAAAGCAACTACATTTGTCCAAGTAAGTGTTAATTATGTTTTATTGTAAGATAAAACTTGTCTTATGGATATTGTAGGGAAGGTGTAAATATCCTAGATTAACTCTTATCGAACATATTTTATGCCGATCCTTTTAAAAATTAAACTAGTTTGGTCAAATTCAGGCATTAATTTATCTTAGTTTCAACGAATCTTTAAGACTTTGATAACCTGAAAAAAGTAATAGAAAGCGTTTGGATATCAATGAAAAATTTTCAGAATATCCAATGAAACCTTGGAATTGTTCAAGAAAGTGAGTTTTCTCAGATATATCGATTAGGTCTTTCACGTTACTCTAAGTCTAATATAGTCTGATTCAAAAGTAATATGGAGTATTACTTGCGTATTTATATGATTTAAAACACCGCGCCAACTGCACGCGCTTATCTCAAGTGCAATGAGAACGTTAAGAGCTCCGACAAAACTGAAATTCTTTACACTCCATTATTACTCTTGCATCAGACTATAGCAAATATTTAATGTACTTTCAAAGCTGCAGAGAGATTATATGTTGTAACAATACTCCAACCAAATAACTACTCATTTACATTGACATTTATGAATATGAATTGTTTTGTAGGATTTGGGTGTAAGCGACATGAAAGAACGTTTTTTGAAGCTTCGCAACTTGGATAGTCGCACTAAAGTAGCAAAACTGACTAAAGAACAGGAAGATGAACTGAAGGAAAGAGTATCCGTAAGTTAGATGGAGAGTTTTTACAAAATACAGTCTGTATCAAGTCCTATGTTTCAAGGGCAGTATTCTGGAGAGAAGCGGTGTTAAATATAAATGAATGTACTTTTTAAGAAAAGGATCCCAATCCACCAATTTGGCGTTCTTTTTATATAACACCGCTGCTTTAGAACAGTGTTGGAAATATCTCGGGCCGTCCCGGGTCAGGGCCGAGATAAACTGTTCCACCCTAGCCAGGCGAGAAATTCTGACCGCGGGCCATCCCCGGCTGGCCCATTCGCATTCTACTTTAGATGATGAACAAGACCCCGATTGAAAATCCACCGGGAGTGAACGCTTCTAGCATAGTTGAAATTAATGAACAAAGCGGAATAGCCAACTTCTTATATGAAGGAGATATTAACTTAACCGAGTAAGTACATTGATGACATACATATGCTAACAATAAGGATAAATAGGATAATGTTAGGAGTTCAGAGGGAGTTTCTTTACTTTCATCTTTTGTTCTAAGAATTTGATCTTCTCATTCATAAGTACACATTTTCTGATAAACAAGGCTAAAGCAGCCCGGCAGGAGCTGGCCCGATCACATCCCTTACCGTGTCTAGAATAAGATATTGAACGGAACCCATTGTTTATACTACAAATAAGTTATTTTCTGATTTTAGACAACAATTGAATCAGTTGACTGAATCCACAAATGGAGATCCTAAGATTTCTGGATCTCGTGTTAAACGCGGCTTTGCAGAGCGCTCGACTCCCAAATGGCCAAACGGAAGAGTCGTTTACTATTTTGATGTAAATGTTACTTCAAGTAGGTTTATTGAAATAGAAGTGTTCAGTAGGATTGCTACTTCATATTTTACAAAATAGTTCAATGCCGATCGCACTGCATAACCGCTCAGTTCAATTCCTACAATCAGACTTTCTCAAAGGACTGCTTTAAAGGACAACTAGGGCATTCCTTTAATTGCTAAATCGAACTCGTGTGGGGTTCGAGTGAAAATTGCGCGAAACCGCCACGAGAACCATCGTTTGAAGTAAATTCGATTGTATGGCGGTTATGCTGTGGATCGTATTGTATGTACGTTCTCAAGTGATAAAAATCTGTTTATAAATAAACGAAATGCACGGTGTGTTGTGATCAAATAGAGCAGTGTTGAAGAATTCACGATTAGCTATGACTATGACTGACTATGAGTGACTATGAGTATTCATCTGAGTAAAGGACTAACTGTCTGACTATCCCCTTTTACAAAACTTGGTGACTAAATTACTCTTTATATAGTATCATAAACCTTCCTATAATCAATCAGTCATAGTCATGTACTACACAACAATGAAATAGAGTACGTTTATCCCTGTCTAATCTACAAAAAAAGAGCGTAATTCTGCACTACCCTGCGGAAATTGCTTTACACTAACTACTCCACATTTTTTCCAACCCTGCGGCGATCATCTTTGATAAATGAATTAAGAAAAATAAATGAAATATCTGCGATATTCACCCTGTAACGCGAAATTCAAATGATACATCGGACACCACATTTTCAGCATTCTTGGACCAGAGCCAATTATCAGGGAGAAGCTCGCCTCAGGCGTGCAAGGCAGATAAGGATCATTGATGTGACACAGATGCCACACAGAAATAATCTATCCTTCCAATACCCGCAACAAGTGTGCACCAGATAACCAACAATATAGAAAAAAAGACGAGAAGATAAAAAGAGAAGAGTACATATATAGACGCTCAAATCCCTCTCCCAAATGATCATGATGTAATTGAAGGTACTCTTACTCGGAATGGAAATAAAAAGCTTAAATAAAAGAAGGTTTATATACATATAACATATTTATAAAGAAATAAACAAAGTTATAACTAACAAAATAAAGCTAACATAGTGCAACCTCATGCTAGCACGTCAGTTAACGTACTGAGACACGCGCAATTTGGGCCAAATCTGACACAGTTGATGTGCAGCATGGATAGGTAGCAGGCACAATCGCGTAAAGACAGATATATAGCGCGAATTCCAACGGGAATTCAAATACCAGATTTTACCTGTGGAACATCGCCGATATTCCAACACAACATATATATTGATAGAGAAAATAACAAGAAGAACTACACTCTATCAATTGATAAATATTATTTATGATTTGGAGAATTGGCAAATCTCAATAAATTTGGCATCGGTGATTATAGCTTGATCGCGGGTTATTCCCAATGTTATAAAAGTTAAAATGACAAACTATTAAATTGTTTATTCCTTTTAATGCTCAGTCAGTGAAAAAGATGCCTCTTCTGGGGAAAAATTTTAATATCGCATCATTACTTTACTTACTTACTTTTAATACGTCTAATTACTTAATTAAGTGTTTAGACATTGCTAAAGCTGCCGCTATAAATGCAGCTATCCAATACCTCCAGCAAAGAACCTGCATTCGTTTTGTGCATTGGAACGGAAATATAAGGGAGTGGAACAGAATTCTGGTGAGAGATGTTAATTTATTGCAATCATCTCGCTTGAACGTGCATAAAAGTTTTCTTTTTCCCATTAATTACTTCAAAGCCATGCACTTTACTACAAGATCATGGGTTAGAATGGCCTGCTCTTGATTAACATTTTTTGGCCCGCGGCCCGGCTGGCCAATCAAATTCGCACCCACGTAGAAGATTAAATTCGCGAATTATCTATTCTAAGCATTTACTGGTTCAGTTTACTCATGGAGAAGGTTGTTACTCGTCGGTCGGTATGGTCGGAGCTGAACAGATTATATCCATTGGAGATGATTGCGATGCGGTGAGTTGTAAGGATGATAAAAGGCCGAGCCTCGTTCAATATTTTTCGGTTCAGCCCGGGCCGAAACAGTCCAAACCGCGGCACGATGCGATCCAGGGAGTTGTAACATTTCTCTGGAAAAAGTCTATTCCAAGTATTGATATCTAAATAGTTCACTATTTTTGAGAGTTTACCATAATTTCACTATTTTTGAGAGTTTACCATAATTTCAATGGAGTTACGCATTACTCTGAGAAAGCGGCTCATTTTTTCTGAACGGTAAACTAAATAATATAGAATTGAACATGATATAAATGTTTTTATATTTTTTTAGATTGGAGTAGTAGCTCACGAGATAGCCCACGCACTCGGCTTCCACCACACACAGAGCCGACCCGATCGGGATCAGTTTATAACCGTCGACACCAAAGTTATCAAGGTTAAAACCTGGGCGGCCCGAGATGGCGCGTGGTGAACAAATGTCGGCACGGCGCACGACCCAGACCGGAACCAACTGCTTAGGCTCTGTCTTAACCAGACATAGTCCTATTGTTTTGAAATTAAATTCCAGAGTAATGAAACTTTTAATCTTGTAGGTTTTGGAGAGATTTTTATTTTTATTATCTCATGATTAATTGACGGAACTATTTTGAGGAGAAATTTAGCTAAAAGTATTCTTTCAGCCCGACCGGGTGGATAATTTCAACACATATACATTCGCTGAAAGTATTATGTACACTCCATATGAGTACGGTGGCATGATGCAATATCCAGTTAATTGGTAGGTTTATATTCTATTTATGGATTATTTAGTCAGTTTTATAACTTACGAATGAATCGGGCTGATCGGCTAGTTTGGCTTAAAATGAACGTATTTGAGCAGACCATCCAACTTGGGCCCGACCCGGCCCGGACCGCCGACTTTTTTCAGGGCCTGGCCCGACCCGGGCGGGCCCTGAGGGTAAAAATCAATAAATATATAACTAAATCGTGCCGAGACCAAGCCAAATGCGCTTTCGTCAGTGAATTTGAACCATTCAAACGCGGGCTGAAAATCTCAAGATATATTGTCAGATATATCGTAAGATATTTCCAGCACGAACGCAAAAAAAGCTCGATCTTCATATTTCAACTCACTAAGGATATCTCTATCGATTTGAGCATTTAAATTGTCAAAAATTTTATTGTTTAAGATTAATTTCCTCAAAAAGTTATTTAAATGATATAAAGCTAATTGAACTTTTATTGTTTCTGGTTGCACATTGGAGGGGTACTGTAGGATGATTCGGGAGTAATTAATTAGAAACTGCATTGAAACAACGACTTTAGAGAAGTCATTGGCGCGTCGAGTGGTTTTCACCTAAAATTTGATAGAAATTTATGCAATTGCCGCATGCTTACCCATATTTTTCCGCGCAGAAGCCCATTTTCGCGCACAATATTTCTGCACTGCAGCGCAAGCGGATACAAATATAACAACACTAAAGGGCTTAGAATTTTAATAGCTCCATTTAACTAGCATTATATTATATATAGTCTATATAGCATTGTTAATTCTTCGCTTATAGCTTTGCTTTGAACAACACATTGTTTTCAATGACACCAACGGACGGTAATTTTTTGTACACAATGGGCCATGAAATGATATCTTTCTATGATATTAAGATGCTAAATGATCATTATAGATGCAAAGGTTAGTTTTTTACTGTAAAGCGTAATCAATTGTGATTCAAAATATACAAACCAATACTTGAATAACTTTTATTTCTATTTCTTTCTGGAAACTGGAATTGTTTACCAATTTGCTGAAAGAGAGAAAGGTTTATCCGCATAAATGAGTTGATCTTGAAATTAGAGAGCTTACCTAATATTTTGTTCAAAGAATGCGATGAGTGAAGATATCATCTTTGAAACACACTAAAAATAGTTAAACCCCCCCCCCCCCTTCGATACTAATAAACTAAAAACAGTTTGAATACCTAGGTTTATACAGTAATATAACATAACTTATATTACAGCCGAACTTTAAACTTCATTTTTAATCTTCTTATTTATTCAGCAAAATGTCCCCTAGCTCCATCGGCAAAATGCCAAAATGGGGGACTTCCAAATCCAAACAACTGTAAAATTTGTAATTGTCCTCTCGGTTATGGCGGTGCTTTATGTGATCAAATGGTTAGTATTATTATTTATAAAAACATAGATTCAGGTATGGGAATTTCACGAGCCGGGCCGCTGCGGTGGCCGACTTCCTGGAAATGGGCCCGGGTCCGTCTTTTGTCAGTCCTGTATAGATTTACGTTTGATTCGTTGTTTAGTTTCATATATAATACTAGTGAACCATATATATAACGTTAACAAATTAACTGTAGAGTATTTAGCCTCCTGCTTCTGGGGGTTGCGGTGCAGAACTAACGGCCACACACTATTGGCAGGAACAATCATTCGAATTGGGAGAAAACACAGCAATTCTTAGAACTGTCTTCACCGAATGTCATCATTGGATTAAGGTAATTTGCGAATTTTCATAGGGTCATAACTACCGGGTCTGCATGTAGTCCGCATCAGTTAAAAAAATGATTTTGGCACTAAATTGGGAGCCTCTATTGGCCTGACAATGTGTCACTTCGATTCTATGTGAGCGCTTGCGATCTTCCCTTCTTATAGTTAGTATTCCCATCTTTTGACAAGTTACAAAATCATATTTATTAATGATCAAATGTAGGCCCCAGCTGACTCGCAAATTGAGGTTCGTATCAAGAAAATGAGCAACCCCCGGTGCATGTATGGTTGTAAGTTTAATGGAATAGAATTCAAGTTAAAGAATCCGCAAATGACTAATCCCAAGTAAGTTAGAATCAATGAAGAAAAATAAGTTGCAGGTTACTGTAGGCAATGCTCAACACATTTGTAATATAATAATACTATTTATTACAACAATCGCAGATCACATTTTGTTGTGTATTTCATTTGCGCTGGGTAATCATGTTTCTGAATATTCTGGGCTCGTCTCTCGTTATTCTTTTCCAAGTAACACCAATTCTTCCAATTGAAATGGTTGCTGCAATGAAATCATCTGACCATTTGGTGTGTCCACGGAGCCTCGTTCTGTTTATCGGGGACCACTCTGTAATAATTTTAGACCATTTTTCGGTTTATTATGTTTGAATTTGTTAACCACCAGTTCAATTTTCGTTTCCTTGCTTCAAGTAGAACATCTCTCAACTTAGTCTACTGCATCACTTGAATTTGGGGTATCTTATACAGAATAGTAATGTTTAACATGGCCCTTTCCATATTTCTCTGTACTAACCGAAGCTTATACTTTTGTTGTTGGTTGAAAGACCAGCTTTCGCATGCATAAAGAAGCGCAGGTAGAACGGCTTAGTTGGAGACTTTTCGGCGATATCTCATATCTATTGATTTATGTGTGAGAAATTTTCGATACTTGTTGAAATAGTTCCATCCGTATTGTATTCGCCTGGTCAGTTTGATTTGTTCATCATATTGGAAACTTAATGCTCTTCCCTAATATATGAATTTGTCACTGTATTCAATTTTGATACCATTCAAAATTATTGGTCGTTCAGCATAATTAGTAATAGCAACAGTTTTTCCTTCAGTTATTTCGAGTCCAACAGTTTTCGCTACTTTTTGGAGGTCGTTCAACATGTTTTGAGCTTTTGGAGCAGTATTTGCAAGGGAGTTGAATATTATGGGTGGTAAAAGGCATCCCTGTTTAACACCACTTTCGACTTTGATATCAGGTAAACGTTTGGGATTCGAACTGGTTTCTGAGAGACGCTGTATATATGTTGTAGCAGGCAGTAATATAGGCAGTATTCACTTCTTGGGATTCTAGGGACTTCCATACAGCTTAATGTTCAGCATAGACTTATTTGATTGATTGTCTAAGGCTTCTACCAAGGATTCTCCAGCTATCACTCCTTTGTCGCTTCCTTTTGCTGCGGCGGATTCAGAATACAAGATATTAGTGGAGAGAATATTAGGAATCTGAACGCTCACATGTTAAAGAAGAATAAGAATAATAACACATTTTACAAAATTAATAATTATTTGCTTAGGGCTTAGTTTCGTGCAGAAGCTTGTCCTGAGTCGCAATTTTAACATTTTAACTTAAATTTTTTAAGGGTGTTATCAAATTTAAACTCAATTCTTTGAATTCACGTATGTAACTGATATAGTGCTAATCAAACGCAACGAGGACGTGTCTTTTACGTATTTTAAATCAAAATGTGTTTGTGAAAATGAGTTAAATTTTTTAGCACCGGCTATTTAATTTTAAATTCGACTATAACACTCATCAAACCGTTCATAGTCGATTTCGGAACAATTTCTTTGAAAAATATTGTAACTAACAATCAATATTACAATTTTCAGAATCTGTTGTGTTGAATTTTTGAATGTTACATACACGTCCGAGCTGAACCCTCTTCCCGTAATAGCACACAATCGATCTAAAATTACCAAATTCACCATCGAATACAAAATTGGTATGTTTCGTTTGAGTTATTGTAACAATTGGATACAGTCCAATTCCAGAGTAAGAGCCCAAACTAGAAAATCTATTTTTGTATGAGTGTATTTTGTCAGCATAACGCGAGCACTCTGCGAATGCTTTACAGTTGCCGCAACTGCGCGCGAACTTTGCCGGGAGATTTGGGATGGAAATTAGAAATTTGCCATAGGTTTATTGCGTCTATTTACCTTATAGCATGCCTAATAAGTAACAGACAATGTATTTTAAGTTTCAAAATCGTTGAAAGGTTTCCAAGATAGTTTTTCGACTTTTGAACTATTCATTTCTCAAAAACAGGTTATTTGTTTAATATAATATATTCACTTAGGCCCGCTTACACAGCCAACGACAGTTTGCCCTAACACAACATGTCCACCCGGCACAAAGAAGAAGGGATGTTCTTGTGTTATTGTATAGATTCAGCCTCACTAATGATTGCAATAAAACATTTAAAATAATTCTAGTTTAGAGTATTGTATTTTGGTTTCGCCTTCTTCTATTTCCTGGTTATTTTGTCCGTATTCATACTCTTTAATGGTGGAATCTA
>JAQGAV010004232.1:0-10703 GCA_034691345.1 Phasmarhabditis papillosa | reverse complement strand
AAATTTTGGTGAAAAATTGTGAAAAATGACAAAACTTGTTATGAGATTTTTGTGAAAGGCCCGATCGGGCCGGGCCGCCAGTTTTTTCCGAAGCCCGGCCCGGCCCGGGCCCGGCCCGGCCCGATGAGATGTCTGAACAGGGCCCATATTCATAAACGGTTATCACAGTGATAAATTATAACAAATACACATTCCATATCCAAAAAAGTACTTTTCCATTTATTTTATTTGCTTCTTTTTTATGATTCTGTTGTCTAATTATAACTCGACAAAATTATACAAAGAATGTCTAATCGAAGACCTGGAAAACTACTTTTTTTGGGCATGGAATGTTTATTTGTGAAAATTTATCACTGTGATAACCGTATATGAATATGGGCCTAGACTACAAAGATATTTAGTTATGCTATAGTCAGCGCCAAGAGTAATGATGGAGTGTAATGAATTCAACGCTCGTCTGAGCCCCTTTTGAGACTCTCCATTCAATATTGTACTTTGCAAGTACCCGCAATTTGCCTGTAGGTGTGGTGTTAAAAATCTTATAAATACGCAAGTGACACTCCATTATTACTCTCGGCGATGACTATATATCACTCAACCTGTCGGGCTTTTCCAACATAATCTTTATTTTTAGTAAATTGCTTTTAAAAATGGAAAGTATTTAACATTAATATTTTAGAATATTAGTTAAATATGAAGAAACGTTCTGATCTACAAGGTATTCGTGGTATTGCTATATCTTCAGTATTACTATATCATTTTATTCCTATGACTTTTAAGAATGGATATGACGGAGTAGATCAGTAAGTTATTTTGTTTCTTTTTAGTTATCAATAAGTTAGACAACTTCAGTTAGAGTCGGAAAAGAAAAAGCTTAGCCCGGTCCCTACAGATTTGTTAAAATCTCAGTTCGAAGCTCAGCTCGGCCTTAAGCGTTTTGTTTAGAGGCGGTGTTATATAGAACTATAAACAAAGTTTCCTCCTGAAATATGACGTATTACGGCACAACCTACAAACTCAAGTAATAAACGAACTATATGAAAACTATACAAGTAAAACACGTGTATATTCAGTTCTAAATAATAATACTTTTTTGCTCATTAGTTTTAATAAAAGTATTATAGTCAGCGCAAAAAGTAATAATGGAGTGTATAGAATTAACCGCTCGTCTGAGCCCCTTTTGTGAGCACCGAGCCAGAATCTGGCGGCTACTCTCTGTTCAATATTGTACTTTGCAAGTACGCGCGTGCAATTTGCAAGCAGGTGCGGTGTTAAAAATCTTATAAATACGCAAGTGACACTCCATTATTCGTCTTGAATTGCACTATACACTCTTATTATTTTTAGGTTTTTTATTCTATCTGGCTTTCTGATGGCTGAGATTCTGTCCCGCGAGAGTTCTGTTTGTTTTTCAATGTTAACTTCTTTCTATTATCGTCGTCTAAAGAGAATTCTACCTTTATATTTATTATTTATTCTTATTATTTTAATTATATCAAATACTTCTTTATTCTCTTATACTACATTTGGATATAATATTCCTTATGCAATTAGATCGCTTGCTTTTATTTCAAACACAAAGATCGGAGGTGCAAACCCTACTTATGAAGAATTAGTAAGTTATATATGTAAACTTTGTAAAGGACTGAGAAAAGGCCCGCCCCTTTTTCGTTACAAGATATTACAAAAATACAGATAGTTAAGATAAGACGGCCTATTAAATAACGGTCATTCCTTAAATACGACCACCAATCGAGCAATAACACTGTTTTTCTAGATTTTATAGAAAAATAGAATAAGAGAGTGTTCTGTGGTCGTTGTATAGAAACGCCCGGGTGGTTGTCCGGGCAGGGCAATAATTCTCAACTGCTCGGGCAGCCAAAAACTGCGCGGGCACCCGGGAGTTTCTATACTACGGCCACTGGGTTAGTATTTTATACCTTGCCTTGGAACCATGTTGCTGTGGTGGTGTGGCCCATGTCATTCTGAACCCCTTCCATTGTTCGAAGCCTTCCGAACGGGCGCTATATACTAGATCAACAGAAAATTACTGCTTGTATAGCTTTCTATAAGTAGAGACAAAACCCTATAATTTACTGGTAATTTGTATTTAAAAGTTTAGATTGCGGTTCAATAAAGGGGCAGAATTGTATAAACGTTTGCTTTCTATTAACGAATTATATATAAATATAAACAAAATTATCCTAAAATCTTTTATAAAACAATAATTTTAGTTATTTAATGCGGAAGTATTATACACTCATACTTGGTCACTTAGTTGTGAAGTTCAATTCTATCTTATTGCTCCTTTTATTATTATAATACCTGCTATATTAGATAAGAATATTATACTTTATATTATTTGTAGGTTATTTATTTTATTACATTGTTCATGTTCAGCAATTTTACCCCCGATTTCACTATCTACGCCAACCGTTTCAGCCCCGGTGATTCAGGTGGTTGAATGGCTCGCCTCTGTACGATGATCGTATCCAGAAGGACCATCGTGGCGGGACCCAGCCGGGTTTGGACCTTCATGAAACTGGCTCAAATTACGTGCGAAAAAGACGCAACTTTGCAGCACAGTTCATTTAAAATAAGTCTCAGATTTGGAGCCCTACCGGCTCTATATTTAGGTGCAGGGGTAGAATATAATAGATCATTTTGGCGGGAAATGTTTAGGTATACGCAAGGTCGGGGCAGGGCCGTCATTTTAAAAGTTGGCCGTCTTCTAGCGCCCAATACTCGGGATTATTTAAGCAAATTTTAGGCATAATTTCGTACTTTTCGTTTACATATTTATGGGAAACAGGATCACAAGAGCTTGCTTTTAATATTATGTTAACAAGAATATGGCAATTTCTATTAGGTTTGTATTAGTTTAATAATATTGTTTAAAGTTTGTTATAGGGGCTTTATGTTCGACAAACAACAAGAAACAAACGACAAAATTACAATCGGTTGATTACGAACTTCTACTACCTGAGAAAAAAGATGTTATAGGTAGGCAGAAAAAGATAAAGTCATATAAAGAGTGTATAGGTGTTAGTATAGGTCATACATAGGTTTATTTGTCTTTTAAAATCTTAGACTCACGCGATGAAAGCTGCGTAAAACTTCGCCTCCAAAAAAGTACTTTTGTGAAAAAGAAATGTTAATAATGTTATTTGGTGTAGCAATAAAGCTGTATTATCTCGTAAGAGTTCAAAAATAGCCCATAGAGCGTCGGGACCAAATCCCATATATTTTAATTATAATTATAGAAGATGATATTCCAACAAAATCAGAATCCTCTCTTTTGTCTTTATTTTCAAATCTAACAATAGGATCTATGCTACTTTTATGTTGCTTTCCTATCGAGATAACTCCACATTATGTTAGGTAAGAATATACTTAGCTACATTGATCCGCGCCCACCTTCTGCTGGTTTTTGTCTTGTTAAGAGTCTAATACTGAAACTATTCTCTAGTTATATAAATATAATATATATATATTACAGACTGTTTACCTGCTTCAGTACAGCTTCTTTAATATATTCTGGCTGTATATCTACTCCTAATTCTTTTCTTTCTAATAGATTTCTAGTTTATTTGGGTGATATATCATATTCTCTTTATCTTATTCATTGGCCAGTCTATGTTTATCTAAAACAAACCCAATTAGACCATAAACTAGGTAGTTTTACCTTTTATTTTATTCTATAAGAGAGGCTAAAACGCTTTATTTAACTAAAATTATGTTATTACAATGTTATTATCAAATGACAAAGTGGAACCCATTAATCCGATACAAGTTAAAATTGTATTTCCGAAAAAATGGACAATCTATTCAGAGTCGCGGAATTTCGGCTACAGACAACTTGTTGAATCTTTTAAGTTCCAAAAATATGATTAACGTTCCGACTTGCAACTTTCGAGTTGAGGAAAACTTATCGAATTCCGATGATTTCATTCAAAAGCAAGAAATAAGTGGGGTTCTAATCCAAAACTATAACTTTTAATCAAATTTGCCTTATAATTAAAGTTTATAAACTTGGAAACTTACCTTATTTTGGTTTTAATTATTATTTTAATACATTGATCAAGAGATAGAGACAGCTCCGCCCATCTTAACTCTAACCTAATAATGTGGTTATTTTAGTTCCATTTATTGGAATTGCTATTTCATTGTTATTAGCAACTATAGTCTACCATACATATGAGAAATACTATCTAAGTCTAGATAAATGTAATATTATTAGTCTAATATCATTACTTTATTTTATTTCTATTTATATTATTATTATTTATTCTCCATCATCTATTTTCTATAAAGAAAAAGAAGTTATTGTTACACAATCATACTTACAAATACCTAACAATCTAACTATCGGTAAGAAAACACTTTTACTATAGGGTATTTACAATGTTTTAACCAGCGCTGCGACTTTCACGCGCCGGTTTCGACTTCCGACAAAATTAGCCCGTTTCAGCAGAGCCACAGCGGAAAATTTAAGCGACATTTCAGCAGAACCCTCGGGGCTCGGATGAAACATAGCGGTGCGGGTAGCCGAGAAGTAACTTTTTATTTATATGTTTGGGTACGAATAACCGTTACCCGAAGAGTTAAGGCTTAATAAATACATCCACTGGATCGACATATAACGAGACCAAGTCTTTCAGGAACAGGACAATGGGTGTCCTATAATGATGCTTAAATACAGTAAATGTGCTAAATAATAAAAATAAGATTTCTACAAAAACTAAAAAAATAGTATTTTAGACATAGTGACCAGTCTGAATAATAACTTTACTAAACTGGATGTGCCTCTTCTTAATTTAAAAGAATGTAAGTATAAGACATTACATTCAAATGAAGCACCGCCATGGGGGAAAATATGTACAATAAAAGTAAGTTTAAATGTATATTTTATTGTCTTTATTAATATCTACAGTATCCTTTAGAGTAACAGTGTTAGATTATAATAATGTAATTTTAAACAAAAGACTCACAGTCCATAGATTTACCGTTCATTTTTAGCTATAGTCGGATTCAAAACGAATAATGGAGTGTAGAAAATTATTTACAAGCCAAACACAATTGCGTACAAGCAGTTTTGCGTACAAGCATTCGACTATAAAACCGCTGCTCCCCAGCATACCGCGCTCCAAACCTTATATAAATTTCAGAAATCTTTAGACTATGGATGCGTATCTGCCCAGTTTGGATAGACAGTATTCCTTGTTATAGAAATCATGATTAAATAAAAAGTGTTTTTTTGGTGGAAAACTTATTAAAATATTTTAATTATATTATTAAAACATAATAATTATAGAATTCAACAGAAATAAGTCTAACTGGTACAAAGAGATTAATGTTAATTGGTAATAGTTATGCTGCAAACATAGCAAGAATGTTTATAAGAATAAAAGAATGTCAATTACATTCAAAACAAATACAATTATATACTAGAGTTGGTGGGTTAAATTCTTATTATATTTATTCTTAGTTAATTTATAAATAAAAAAGACTTCTAGATGAAAATATAGACCTTAATATATTACTATATAATAGTAACTATGGCGTGTTACTTGCGTATAGATTACGATATTTAGCACCGCGCAAGTGTTGTTAAGTACAGTGAGAAAGCGCCACAAACTTGCAAGGTGCTCGCAAAAAGGGCTCAAGCAAAAACCGAATTCTATCCGCCATTATTACTCTATATAATATTTAAAATGGGAGCCTATAATAATAGACACGCCAATTCCCACACCGCCAACTTTTCACTTGCCGGCCCGTGAGTTTTCAAAAAACGGCTACCGTAACCCCGGAGGTTTGTGGACCTCTAAATCTGTCTTTGTACGCTATTAATTGGTTAGGAAGATTGTATCTCTTCCAGAAGTATTACATATTAGTAGATAATCTATAAATTCCTCTTTTTTATATACAAAACATGTATTCCTAAATATTGAGCTGTTCTTTTTCAGCGTGTGAGGTTCTCGACGATACTGTACATGGGACGTTTTGTCTAAATAAAACGGAAGAATTCTATGAAGCTGTTAAGCTAGTGAAGCCAGATGCTTTATTTATTACTACTAGGTAATACAGAACAGACAATTCACAATATTCCGAACCCCGGTCCAACATGTTAGATTACAGGCCCGATTAGCCTCAGATACATGGGTTACCATTATTTCTTGTTCTACAATACTTATTTAATTTATTTATTTATACTAAATTATTTATTATTGTAGACATATGACTTCTATGATTCCACCAATAACAGATATTGTAGATGATCGTTTAGAATACGAAAGGAAAATGCTACAAAGAATTGAAAAAGTAGGCGGGGCTTATTTTTAAAACATTGTCTGCTTTTTTCTGTACAAAAAAGAAGATAGACTGATAAACCATTCTCTGGTTGACCAGATACGAGTAATATGACCCGGTACCAGCAATTTACGACTGGGTACGAGCGATTACGACTTGTATTACCATATATACTCTCTACCATCTGATAATAACTGTATGTAGTATGTATAAAGATGTTTACATCGCGGTATCCTTAAGAAAGGCGGTATTTAAAAAAGAAATGTACTTTTGAAGAAAAGACTCCAAATCTATCGGTGTTCTGTTAATTATTATTAAACACCGCAGATGTCAAGGATACTGTACAAGTTCTTTATATAGAGTATACTTAATTTGCTGTTAAAACAATGATTTGCTCACTATAAGAGCCCAAAACTTCTCCAAAAATAATATATTCTAATAATAATAAGTAAATTTTGTATAAATAACTTTATTATTTGTTTCAGGACGTAAAATACAAAGTTTTTATCTTGAATGCTATTCCGGCCCCGATGTCAGTAAAGTTCAACGAGGTCATAAATGCAGGCCTTAAAAGTGGAAAAATGCCATCTCAGGTAAATTATATATACAAAGCCTTTTACAGAATAAAATGTTATTCAGAGTAGGGTGGGGCCAGCGTTCTCAAACGGGCCGGGCCGGCCCAGGCCGGCCCGGAAATTTCAAATCGGCCGGGCCGAGCAATTTTGAGAACCCCGGGTGGGGCTTCGGCTATTCTTCCCGGCTTAGTTAATACCCGGATAATTTCAAAATGTGGACTCGAAACCCCACCTACAGCAATAATACCGCGCAGGCGTTTTCGGGATTATATTTATGAATCCCGAATTTCGGCATTCAGAGAGTTCCGAACATTGTATCGCAAATTCCGAATCCGTGGATTGGGAGCCTTTCCTATAAAATTACATTCATTTTTGTATAACACCGCCTCTCTCCAAGATACTACGCTGGAAACCGTAGTTCTTGCAATAGACTATTAATATTAATATAATGTTATAAATTTTCTTTCTTTCAGGCCTCTTTAATTGATAATTCTACTAATCATCAGTATTTATTGGCTCGTAAAAGAATGGTAATTCTATCTAAAGAATGTATTAAATGTGAACTAATTGATGTAATGCCGTCTCTAACTAACAAAAATGGAACATTTCAAATGTATGACGAGAACAATGGATTAACTCATTTTGTACAAGGACATTTTAGCAATTATGGATTACAGAAAATATCTAATCAATATAGAAAAGCCTGTATGAAAATAAAGCAATAACTTATTATTATATTCTATCTTAACAATAAATTGAGAAACGATTTCTCGCATGCTAAAATATAAGGCCACGCACCGCTCCCGGAATCATGGGGTGGCGTCGCCGGCCTACACACCTGTGGCCGTATTCATCAACGTTCACGTCCGTTCCCGTGCATTCAAAATTCTCTTCTCGGGAACCATTTTTGCTCCCGTAGGTTAGTACCGGGAATGGAAACCGTTCCCGTTCCCGTGTGGGAACGTTGGTGAATACGGCCACATCTTACTATCCATCGGCACCAAACTTTTTCTCCGCTCCGCGACCGCTCCCGGTCCAGCACCTGTTTTAAAAAAAATTTCTGCCCGGACGGCCATAGAAGCTCTTCTTAGTAGATATAGTGTCCGTTCCAAAGTGTATGTCAATGTAACAATAAGCAATAAGCTATATTTGGTTTAAAAGATAACAATTAATAATAATAGGTTTATGATACATTTCACAATAGGTAGAATTTCAAAACAAAATGAAGAAAAATATTGACTAAATACGACAAAACATAAATGTTTTAAGTTAACTTGATAACAATCATATGAATGTTTGTGCATAGACAGATTCATCTGCATTCATATTTTGGGCACCTAAATAGATGTATTTAAATGGTTTGTCTTTATAATTCAATATCATATGGGGGATATCACCTGTAACATGCGGGGCTCCCGAACCTCATTTTTATCTTATATTTCCAAAAAAAGGGAGCTGACCAAAACCTGAAGGCTGGCCCGGCCCGTGAGTAAGCTGCTCCGCTTTTACAGATTTGCATTCTCGTGATTCAGATTCTATTCTACTATTACTGTAGAGAATTCTGCAATATTATGCAATTATAGCTTATTGTTTGGTTATTTATATAACCTTTTTGTTCAGTCTCACAACTATGATAGTCTTCTATTGCTGTTGAACTAGATTCTTCTTCATTATCATCAACATACCCAGAATCTAGAATAGTATTTACGGTAAGGGCCAGTACTTAACGTGCCTGGCCGGGCCCGCCATGTTCCCCTTGAATTTGCCTAGATGCTTCAGTAAATATGGTTTAGGCAGGGTGTACTCAGGGTCTTCATGAACACTACCATAGACAAAGACTCGTATATTGTTAATGATAGGGCTTAAGATTGACAATTTAATAAACTGATCGAATTGAAAATTAGAAACAATTACAGTGTTATATGTGAACCGACAAAACAAAAGTAACCCCGGACAAAATTCCGATATTTGGTGAATGGTATTCTACTTATTTTAAAAAGTTCTGTATAATATCAAACAAGTTACTTTAGCAGCTATTTTAATTACATAATATTAAGAACCATACGATAGTAACTGCTTCCAACAATCGATACTAACCTTCTTGCTGATCATTCGAGTTATCCACTGAACTCCATTCCTCAGGATTGTCACCCATCTTTACAGTTAACAACAATATCTAAAAGTTCTGTTTTTTAAGCTAACGTTTATTTCATTTCTCATACAATTGCATGTCTAGAATTTGAAAGCAGTTCGATATTGTCTAGGCTTGTGGAGACAAGGTACCAACTGGAGCAAACGTCAACTATAGCAAATTTTATAGGCAAAGTTCGAAATGTTTTGAAAGCAAATTAAACATTAATTGACTATACAAAAGTAAACATAAAGCTCTTAGAAAACATTAAATTAAAAAATGTTTTTATATATTTAATCTACATTTTATTGGGCCATAAATTTTTGCAAAAATTTAAGAAAACTAAGAAAACTAAATAGTTTTTTTGGTTCTTTTGGGTTATTTTAAGTATAGAATATATTCAATAATAATCGAAACTGATAAAGCACAACATTTTTCCACTCATATTTCGAATATCCGCCGAAGTAAAAATTTGCTTCAATTGGTTTTGCTCCAGTTGACGCTTTTTTTGGATATAATATAGTCTGTAGCAAAGAACTAGCTTTCCAGCGTACTATCTTAGGGATGCCGGCGTTATGTTTAAATGAATTCACTTTTGAAAAATAGATCCACCGATTATCCATTAATTTTAATCAAATAGCGCTGTTATTCAGGATACTGTACTAAAAACCGAAGTCTTGACACCGACTATAGCATATCCTAACCTTTAATCGAGAATATAATTTACAGTTAGTTTTTGTAATAATAAATATTGGGTGAATATAATTAAACTTCTTTTGGTCTATAAATAATGATATCTATGAGAAGTGATAAAATGTGTGTGGCCAACAACAGAAAATAATATTAAGAAAACAGAACACTTCCCATTCAATTTGTACTAAAAACAAGTGGAAACTTGTCTAAAGGAATGTGAGTTGAGAAATTAATAATATATTCCCAGTCACTATTTGAAAAATAAGACTAAGAAGATTTTAAATAAAGCTTTTGCCGGTCCTTGATTTACAACAATATGTGAACTGCATGCAGGGATATACTGTAGTTTTGTAAATCAGCGCCGATAATAAGGGGTAAAGACGGAAATCTAAAGATATCAGCGTTCCTGTGCAGAATTCGCATTCCTTTACCTGCAAGAAATTCGTCTGTTCTCGAAGACTGAAAGTATAACTGTCACTTCTGACTATAAATGCTTGTAACGACGGTCAGGTTTATTCGAACACCTCATAATCTATATAGATTCCACGTGCAAACTAGAACCTTAACAAAAGACGAGCGTTGGTATGTCCGTTGTTTACCATAAACTGCATTCAGTGTAAATCTCGGTTGGACAGACGACAGTTTCAATCCATTATACAAGAGCAATCTATTGTAATATTTCGATGTATTGGATGTGTCCAGATCCGCGAATCGGCAAGCCCAGGAGTGGCAATTTTGCTGAGAGATTGGGCCCGACCCACGTCTAGTCCTTCAGAAACTCTGTTTAACTCTGGAGGTGAAAAAATAGGTGAAAACCTTTTCCCAATCGGTTATTATTGATTACTTTATTGTACTCTCATTTTGACCAAACTATTTAGTAAGATATTCTTAATATACTGCGGACGCGACTAGGTTTGCAAATGTCAACGAAAGTAAGATATTGTGGTTCAGTTGCAAAATTAAGCTCATGTATTCATGTTGTAATTGGGTTTGTT
>JAQGAV010004231.1:0-10704 GCA_034691345.1 Phasmarhabditis papillosa | reverse complement strand
CAATTTGAGACTATGCTGGATTTCCAAGTTATGTTTCGTTTATGGTATTGTTCAAGAGTATGGAAGCGAGATGTTCTTAGAAAGAGAACAACAGAATCCTTTTCTAAAAAAAATATTCTACTTAAAATGATTGAAAACAAAGTATAGAGAAATAAGTCGTTAGAAAATTTACCTATAATACAGTTGAAAAAATAATTATAAAGTGAACCAATTGTACGAGGTTGTGAAATATGAAAGGCAACTTATCTTTGTAAACATATTTCCCTATGAAATCTTCTTCTCTATAATACCGGCTGCTATGGTATGTCCGCCAGCACGTAACGTGATCCTTCCTAGGGCTTTGCATACTGTGTAGGGCTCTATGGCCACATCAAAATCAGTCTCGATTTCAACAATTCCCGACATGTTACGAGACAAACACCTGAAATAATAACAATTATCGAATGCATCAAGCAATTGTAGGAAAGCATCGTAATCTTTTGAAAAACCGAATTAGACAAGTTCAGATTTTGATAGTTGCGTAGCGAAGGACCTTTGAACGTAAATACAAGTAACATACCTCGGTTTTTCTTTCAATACATTTCCATTCGCCTTGTTGATTGACGAAATCAATTTGACGAGAGTGCACGGCTCACATATTGAATGGCAGTATAGCTCAGCTTTAGTACCTGAAATATAGAAGTAGACTCAATTAAAAATGTGAACAAACCTTTCATCAGGGGTACCAGGATATCAAAGACTACCAATCGAGCAAGGTAACGCCGTCCAGGAATCAATGCACCCTACAATTGAAAAGTTGACATGATAAAATAGAAATAAAAATTACCTCGCCACCCCTGGTAATAACATGTCCTGCGTGAATTGTATCCGGCTCAAATTCTCCTTGCAAAGTGAGCAGAACTTGATCTCCAGCCAAACAATGCTCAGATGAGCCACCGTCGTCGTTTGTACAACCTGAATCATCAATATAAAAATGAATTGTTATAAAATTGCACCTTTAACAAGAGCTGCGTCAGCATTAGGCATGATGTAGACTTTGTCTCCGTTTTCAACCTCACCAGACTCAATTTTGCCACTCACTGATAATTGTGAAGTGGTAGCCTAAAATAATAAACAGTATGCATACACATGTCAATTAAAAACCTTGAAAACATCATTGAGAACAATTCGAAGTGGTCCTTCGGATGCGCGAGGTGGGGCTTTGAATTCATCTGAAATTTCACACTTGTTGAAAAATATATTCAAGTTGGATTAACCAACGCAGTTAATTAATTTACGCTGTGAAAACTTGTGCTTGAACAATCGCATTGCAATTCGCGGAGATTACAATCGTTATTAGTTTTGCAAAATTGGAAATAAAAATAAACAAGGATACAGAAGAGTGTGATCATTAATTTTCAGTCGGAGTATAATGCAAATCGATGCAGCATCAGTTACTTTACTCCACATACTATTAAATTAATATTGAATAATGTAAAACAAACCTATATATCGGATGAGAGGCTGACCAGTGTACCATTTGCGGAGAGGATGACCATCGGGTACTCCTTTGGTCAGATTTTCTCCGTTCAATCCCGAAAGAGGTACGAATTTAACTTTCGAGAAACCAGCCTGAACAACAGTTTAAAATTTCGCGAATTATTATGAAAACGTACATTTTTGCATAAGAAAGCATTCATAATTTCTTCTACTTCTCGGAATCGTGCTTCTGACCATTCGATAGTGTCGAGTTTGTTTACCGCAACAACTAGTTGACTAACACCTAAAAATGAAAGGGTTGATCAATCACACAAGACTTGGAGTGCATGTACATATGTTGCTCTCTAACTATCATTTCAAATATATGGTTATAAGCAAACGTCTATATCCTGCTTACAGACAGTAAAAAATATAGCTTCGAAGTAGCTGCATTAAAATATTACTCCATCCACACCAGCATGCAACTTGGAATACTTCCGTATGTTTCTGCGATTGGTAACAGTATATTCATCCTTGGTGCTTGATAGAAACGCAAATAAAAAAATACCTAATGATCTCAATAGCATTGCATGTTCCCTAGTTTGTCCTCCATTTTCGAAACCAGTTTCAAATTCTCCACGAGTAGCATTAACAACGAGAATAGCAGCATCGGCTTGTGAAGCTCCTAGACATAGAAATTAATTAATTTTTGAATAAACAACATTACCAGTAATCATATTTGGGATAAAGTCCTTGTGACCAGGAGCATCCAAAAGAAGCACCCGCTTGGTGTCTGTTTCGAATGAAGTCTTGGCAATATCCATAGTAACACCGCGAGCTCTAAATTAGAAAATGAACAAGCATATTATATTTTTGCAGGTTTAAATTGAAGCATCATATAGATGATCACTGAATCCTCATTCATTCGCTAACAGGAGAAACCAACCGTTCTTCATCAGTTTCGTCGAGCACCCATGCAAATGCAAACGAGCTTTTGCCCTCTCTAGCCGATTCTTTTTGGTATTTGTGGATCGTTCTTTGATCGACACATCCCAGCTAAAATAAATTATCAGTGAGGTATTTGCTTCACATATTCGGCAATGATATCATTTGATTTACGTTCCTGCACTCTTAAATGCTTTCAAGAACTTGTTTATGTTATTCAGTTAAAGATGTGGCAAGAATTAAAAATAGTGCAATTAAATCCACACAATATTCTGAAATTATTTACCTGATATAGCAAATGTCCCATCATAGTACTTTTGCCGGCATCGACATGGCCGACAACGACCAAATTAATCAATTCCTTTTCGGAAGCGTGACGCTTCTTAACACGTCTAGGAGTAGACGGAGCAGATGTAATGGCAGCCAATTGAGATAACCTAAAATAGCATTATGATAATAATATAGACACAAATAGCCTACCTATGCGAACTTAAATTGCTGGTAAGTGTTGGTTGCAAGGATGAAGGCGTATCCTTGTTGTTGTCCTTATCCTTTTTCCGTGATGGCGACTTTGAAGCACTGCGAGGGGTTTCGGAAACTCGTAGATTTGTCAGTTGTGGAAGAGTGGGCTGGAATATTGAAATTAACAGAAGCAATGTACAGGTGTACGAAATAACAATAAATTAAATCCTCAGTGTAAATGCTATTTGAAAGTTATCGTTTCGCGTGTCTAATTACGTCTAATTAACAATTTTCAAAGATATTCCGCAGAAGCAGTTCCTATTTGGTAAACCGTTGCAATAAAATATTTAACAACTTTGAAAACACAGAGGGCTTAGTGAACATGCAACCAGGACAAAAACGAATAACAGTAGTGAAGTACGTTGTATATATTCAGACTGTAAATATAAATTACCTTTTCAGTGAAGGCCATTTTGCTTGTACTGGTAATCGGGATGGACACCACGACATGTCTACTTGGAAGTGGTTCAAATCCCGGTGGGGGACCAGGAGTAATCTTTGCCGGTGGACCATCATTCACTAAAAATAAGAAGTAAACCATGGAAGAAATAAACTACTGACAATCGTCAATTTGAAAAACAGCTCCATGGTCGTAATCGTAAACAGCATCATTCGGAAGATCTTCGTACCTCTCCTCAACCTTAGGAGCTGCGTATGTGTTTGACGCAGTTGAGCGATTCCTTCGATACATGAATTGAGCTGAAATGAATAAGTAAATCAGGGTAAACAAATAATGCAAATATATTTTCTCCCAAATAAATAGCAGATTACGATAATCGTGTTACTTACATGCTCCTGGAGACATCGGGGGTTCTTCTTCGTAAGATCCATAGTCATCATAATCGTCGTCATCCATTTCTAAATTGCAGATATTTTGAATGAACATAGCTTATAACACTAACCATCATCATAATTCATATTCTTTATATTCCTATGTCGTGACATATTTGCTTCTGTTTGCTGGCGCTAGGACAGAATTTTCTGAAAACATTTCATTACTTATTTAAAGATAGCTATCAGGATCAAAATTAAGTTAAAGGTCAAGAAACCATGCTTATTTCAGTAAATTTTTAATGCATAATGACTAAATACAACAAAAAATACAAAATAGTAAAAATTATGAGGGCAGTGGTACTGGCGCACACGATCTTGTAAACACAGGACGGATAATATTCAAGCATGGCATCTATAGAAATCTCCGCATTTTTACTTATAAAACATACCAAGAATATTCAATTAAAATGCTTCAGCCGGCTTGTGACTGAATAAAACTAGAATATTGCTATATTTTAAATGTTGCCATCTCAGTATAACGCTAGTTACCAAACGCACTAAACGCACGTATTAATAGTTTATAAAGCAATTAATAATATAATATGTCATATTGTTATGATATTTTCTTTCTATAAAAGTGGGATCAAAGAAATTGTTTGTCACAAGTGATATTACACAGTGTAAACTTCTTAGCTGCAGCTGCACCTCGTTCTGGTAGCTTGATTTACTGGCTGTCAACGCTTTTATTCATCGAGATTTACGGTTTCTCGTCAACTTCTTTTAAATGAATTTAGTAATTTTAGCTAATGATCAGCATTTCTAGTTTACTTGTTAGGTTGAAATCATTATGAAAAACATTAGTTTAGCGTCTATGATATTGAGTTTGTTGTTTTGGCTGACTGCTTTATCGACTGTTCAAAGTTTGGATCTAAATTTCGATGACAAGCTAGCCAACTTTGCTTTGGAGTTTGCAGGTTCGTTGAGAAAGCAAAGAAAATTTATACAATTCTACGATTATTCGTAAAAGAGTACCTAGTATAGAATTTTATTGTTCTTAACATGACTATATATATTCCTTAGTCAATATTGCATATATATTATACATACATATTCCGTTGAACTTCAATTTGTCAAGCTGAGCTCTCCTGAACACACGGAGTTGTAAGATTCGTCAGCAAATGCACGCTTTTAATAGTTTTAAAGTTATTTGACTTAGCTTGGATCACTTTAAAAGAAATCGAGTGAACCAGGCCCAGGTCTTAGTTGTAACACGAGGGTATAGTCAGCGCCGAGAGTAATAATGGAGTGTCCCTAGCGTATTTGAGGATTTTTAATACCGCACCTGCAGGCAAACAGCACGCGCGTACTTGCAAAGTACAATATTGAACGGAGAGTAGCCGCCAGATGCTGGCGCGGTGCTCGCATAAGGGGCTCAGACGAGCGTTGATTTTTTTACACTCCATCATTACTCTTGGCTCTGACTAAAATAAAATAGAACTTTATGCCTGTATATTATAGCCGGTGCATATTCACCAAAGGCTCAAGTGTGTTCGGCTAAGAATAATGCAACACTCTTATTGCGAGTTGCTCTTCCTTGTGATTATGTTGGCGATGAGGTTAGTATAAAAAGTAATCTGCCTAGAAGGATTTATAATAAAGTGGCTACCCTACCCTTGAAATGAATTGCTAAACTTTTTCAAACTCAGTACTACAAAATCGACCTCACTTTTTGAGGGGCCAGTCTGTGCCCTGATCAAATCGAACCAGTGGCCATAGTATAGAAACGCCCGGGTGGGTGCCCTGGCAACAATTTTCAACTGCTTGGGCAGCTAAAAACAGCCCGAGCACCCACCCGGGCGTTTCCATTCTACAGTCACATTCACTTCATGAATATAGAAAAATATCATAAAAACATTTTGAGAATCCTTATTGTAAAGGCAATATATTTGTCGTCAAACTTACAAATGGTAGATTTTAGAAGAAAATTCATAAAAATAGTCGTTATCTTCTAAAATTCTATAAAAAAATTTCTGTAAGAAAAGTCGCGCAAATTTCAGTGTTGGGGCACAATTTCCTTAACTGACGAATGGATTATCGTAGCCTTCCGTGGAACAAAGACGAAGCTTCAACTGATTACGGAGCTAATTGAAACAATGAGCAATCCTAAGAAAGCGGTAGGTAACTATAGTAAGATCCGAGAAGAATACCGAAAATGACTTTAAAAGTTTTCGAAATACGAAAATATACGCTAAATTGAATAAAAATACGCGTGTAACACTCCATTATTCCTCTTGCATCAGACTATACGTATTGTGAGCATTATAGCATAAATTTGCGCATTGCTTACTACCTCTACCTCGAATACAGATTATCGAGAATAATTGGTTCATTGCCGATAGGATAGGGTTTACTTGAATTTGAAACGAGGGCTGATAAAAGACCGGCTCGTTTACCAAAAAGTCGGTCCCGGCCCGGGCCAACCCGTGAAATTCCCAGCCCTCTTTGAAACCTTTGATCAATTTGAGACTATGCTGGATTTCCAAGTTATGTTTCGTTTATGGTATTGTTCAAGAGTATGGAAGCGAGATGTTCTGCGTATTTTTATAAGAAAGTTGCATATTTAAATATAATATATTCTAGATAAAAGCTGGAGGCGCTGTACAACACTACTTCTATGTGGCGCTAACGTCCATTTGGTCCAAGATCCATCCGTTTTTGAGAAAACTAAAGCTGGTTAGTTAACAAGAAAGAGGAATAAGAAAAGAAAACCGTGCAGGGCTTAGGCTCTAAATTTTTTTTCTCAAATTTTGGCCCTGGCCCGGCCCGGCCCGGGTCGATTTCCCAGAATGTCGGCCCGACCCGTAAAATTCCCAGCCCTGAAACCGTGCCACCCGAATTCTCCGGGAAATATTATTTGAAATAGAAATACTGATTTTCATAGAGTTGTGACTGTATTCATAATAGTAAGCATAAACCCTTTTCTATATTGTCCGACTTATTTAAATGTTTTCACTCGCAAACCAAAATGAGATATACTTATAAATAAGCAAACTGGGATTTGCCAGACCAATGTTGATCACTAAACGATAAAGACTTCTCAAACTTCTTTATCGATAAAGACTTAAAATGGATCATTTCAGACCTATCCGGATCACAAGATAATGTTCACGGGACACTCTCTTGGCGGAGCATTGGCCAGTTTAGCCTCAACTGTATTCTCTTACAGACACAATGGCACAAGGACACGGTTTGTCATCAAATTGTATCAACTTTTTCTCTAACATAGTTAGAGAAATAAATAAATTCATATTATTAACTGTTAACAAATCGAGCTAATGATCGCTCAGGGTCAGAGCAGTTAGCAAAACTTCGGCCGAACCGCGGCAGTCCAGCCGCAGTCGGCCGGGAATAGCGCACTATCAGACTCAACTACGGCGCGCCAATACGGTCAAACAAAATAAAGGAATGTGTCCCTATTAAAATATTAAAGTTGTTCGTTTATGAGAACCAATAACTGAAATTGTTCGAAAAAACTCAGTCGCATAGATTTCGACAAGCTCTTTCGATTGAAATATAGTGAACAAAACTTTAATTAACTAAATAGGCCAGGTTTCTTGCATCAAGATTTGGCAATCTGAATTTGCTCTGTCCCGGAGAGCCGTTAGGGCGCGGCGAGCCGTGCAACAAAGTGCCAGAAAACAAGTTCTAGATTGCACAATTTTCAGACTATTGACACAAAGAATAACTTTAGGCTCTATCTATTCACTTTCGGCGAGCCACGAGTTGGTAACTACGAATACGCACAGGCTCATGATATGCTGGTGCCCAGGAGCTGGCGGATTGTACACAAATATGATTTGGTATGTTTCAAAGAAAAGAATATTACTTTTTTCAAAACTGTGACTTTTTGATCCAAAGATATTGACGAGGATCATCCTCCCCAATCCACGAAAGATTGGGGAGGGTGATCCTCCTTGTGCTGAGAAATGGCTAATTCAAAAAAATATTTTCAAAAATACCCAAAAGTTTCTTATTGATTCTTGAAGAACCAGGATCTTGCAGAAAACACCTTGCAAACCGGCCTACCCTGGCGCGGCCCGGCCCGGCCGAGGTCCAAAAAAGTCGGCCGGGCCGGTTTAACAGCTCTGTATTTTTCCAGCACAGCAGGGCGCCGTGTTAAAAAAATGAACGTACTTTTGGAGAAAACGTATCACGTCGTTCGATTTTACATTCATTTTTATACAACTGCGCCACGCACGTGATACGGCGCTGGAAACCTAGGTCTTGAGATGAACTATAGTTATCTTAAACAAAGCAAAATATTGAATTTAGGTGGCCCACTTGCCCGCTTGCTATACAGGTATCCGTCATAGATCCTGCTTTCCCTTTCACAGCCACGGGCCTTATCATCATGGAACAGAGGTATGGTATCCACAGAATATGACTGCTAGTTCGGAATACCGACTTTGTAGTGGACTACCTGTCAATGAAGATGATTTATGCAGGTGAATGAGTAAAAACAGATAAATTATTTTTATAGTAACCACCTAACCACTGCAATACATACAACTATTGTTAACGAATCGCAAATCAGTCGTAGACTATTCCGCGCACCGAAAAACAATTTTTCCGGGGCCCGTAGCTCCATCCAGCATGCTCCGTTGCAAAAATTGAAACGTGGTGCGTTTTCTCCAAAAGTACATTCATTTTTTATAACGCAGCACCCCGCTCGTGATACCGCCCTGGAAACATAGGTCTTTAGACGGACTAGAGTGAATACCACATTTTCCCATGAGCTTAAGCTTAAGCTCTTAAACGTTCTTATATTACTTAATGTTTGTAAAATTATTAAACAACAAGCAGTTTTGACGAGTTTCTAATTTTAGTAATAGTTACTACGTTCATTTTGGAATTATGGATCATCTATTCTACTATGAACATCATGTAAGCGACTATGGAGAGAACGGTTGCAAAGATCCACCAGAATCTGTGAAAAAATTGATTTCTGAACAGCCTATTGGGTTACGGTAGTCCATTAATTTGATGCTACTAAGTGGCCGAACCTTTGCCTGTAAATAGTTTCGACCGATTGCAATAAAGATTTTGAAATGTTGCCAGAACCATTTGAGATCAATCAGGATAATTGTAGTTGGAAAAAGAAAAAGTTTGCCGCCAGCGGAGATCGAACCTGCGAAGACATTGAAGAAAAGTAAAACACATATTGAACTAGAAAATATGTTTAAGCACCATTTCGTTATTCGTTTCGGTAGTTGTTTTAAAAAATAGTAAACAAATTTTCTTCGTTAAATGGTGAAGACCCACTGTATTGGACTTTTAAAAAACATGCAAAATGTTTGCCGCCAGCAGGGGTCGAACCTGCGACCTTGGGCTTATTAGACCCACGCTCTAACCGACTGAGCTATGGCGGCTCATACGTTGGGGGGAAGGGGATGGTACACTATAGGATGTGATGGTCTCAAGGAGAGTTTATACTCAAAACCCACTTCTGAGGTGGTATCCCTGTCCAAGATTCAGAAATTAAAGGGTGATGTTCTTGGAGTCGAAAGCGAAAACATAATACAGGATGAAATCTTCCACCTGTTGGATTCAAAACAATTTTTGATTCATTTTCCCAAACTAATATTCTCTCAACTGATAACTACTCTCTAGAATACCTTCACAAATAATCCTTTACTCAACCGCTCTCATAAACTTTTCCTATTTCAAAAGTAAAGCTCTATCATTCATTCATTACTTTTTCTCCACTCGACTATGTTCTATTTTCTTCCTCTACCGGCTATTTTACTCCCGGTGGTCCTAGTTCTTTTATTCTGTGCTTCTAAGGCCAATGTCAAGACGCCTCAAGCTAAAACAGCCAAGAATGGTTCACTCAGTAAGCGACAAACACCTAACAGCAAGAAGGTTATTGACGCACCAAAAGATCGATCATCGAGAGCAAAGAATGCTAAACTGGTATGTATATTATTCAAATGAGGTATAGTCAGCGCCGAGAGTAATAATGGAGTGTCATTTGCATATTTATAAGATTTTTAACACCGCACCTGCTGGAAAATTGCACGCGCGTACTTGCAAAGTACTATATTGAACGGAGAGTAGCCGCTGTGCTCGCAAAAGGGGCTCATAGTCAGACGAGCCTTGAATTGTTTACACTCTATCGTTATTCTTGGTGCGCACTATATAATAATAATAACAATAATAATAATATTTTATTTTCCGAAAGTATAATTATACATCAAAATAGATCACAGTATAATTTTACAAAGATAATACTTATAGTTTCGGGGAGGAATGAGGCCATAATTGGACTAATTCAGAAAAGTTTTACTATTATATTATTACAATGGACAGGTACAGGAGAACGTCAGTTTCAGCGTTACCCATATAGTCTGTTTCAAAACCTAGACTGCATAGCGCCGGCCTAATACGAGGCGCGGTGTTCCAAAAAAAAAAAATGGTTGAATGTAATGCAGCGTGCCTCGTAAAAGACTGTAGCTATACAGTCTGAGTTTAGAAACAAACTAGTTGCTATGGTATTTTGCTATCTGATTAATACTATCTGATCCAAAAATACAAACATAACTGTTGTTTCAGAGTATCGTACAGTAACCCATCTTTTTCCAGGAAGACACAGGCATCCTGGTTGAGCCCGCGAAGGGCAAAACTTCGTCAACTACGACAAATTCGAGCCAGGGAGTGAAAAAAGCCTCCGATTCAAGCAAGAAGATTAAAAAAGCCTCGGATTCAACCAAGAAGATTAAAAATGCCACCGATTCAAGCAAGAAGATTAAAAAAGCCTCCACCGAAGATAAGGGTGGAATCAAGAATCTAATTAAGGCAGCTGGTAAGAAAAAGAAGGCTTCCGTGGAAGATGTGGAGAACAAGGTGGGTTTGTTTTGTAAAACGACTAGGGGATCAGTCACTTCTTCGGATAACTCAGTAAATATAATTCTAACTCTTTTTAGTAGTATATTAAGTTATTTAACT
>JAQGAV010004230.1:0-10709 GCA_034691345.1 Phasmarhabditis papillosa | reverse complement strand
TGTTGTTGTGATACGCCCAATTGTAGGGGCTGTTTTTGTTTTCTAATTTTGGTAATAATTTTAATGATTAACCAGATGATAGTTATTAAAGTTGTCCCAATAATGGTGGCAACCGAGATTATTGCACCAGTTTCCCAACAATGTGGATTTCCGAAGAGTTTTAAAGACATGAATGTTGCATTTTCACAGAAATCTAACGTTTTGCATTTAGTGGCGAATTCGCCACCTTGCTGTAAAAAGCGTACTTTCATTTCATTGTCACCCTGAATGGGGTTAAGCTTGATAGTGAATGGGTATTTTTGGGGTGGGAAAAATATACATAAATTTTCTAAACAAAGTGTGAAGTTGAGAGCATTTTGCTTTACAGTAACTGTCCCGTTTTCACACAAGAAGGGCTCGTAGTTGAGTGGTTTTGCATTAATTGTTGGACAAACTAAACAAGATATAATTGATAGTAATATCAAAGTTGGGGCAATTCTGTTAGGCCCTTTGTGGTGAGTAGCTGCAATAGGTGAATTTTGTATGCCTTTATTATTACTTATTGTCAAGTGATATTCTTGAGACATTTCGTTTTCATTTTCGTGTACTTCAGGAACGTCAATTTCATCTGACGGCGTTTCTGAGGAAAGTGGGTATGGTTCATTTGTGTTTTCGTACGAGCGAATTTCAAGTGGGTACAGTCGAATTATTGGTTTTACTGATATTTTTCCGCTAGCTTTTAAGACTTTCACAGTGCGGATATGACCATCTGAACTTTTAATCAATTCTACAACTTTTCCATATTTCCATGATCCTCTCGGGCAATTGTCTTTTTCGATGTGTACAATTTCGTTAAGTTCTGGTACCATTCGAGCACCAGGGCGTCGTTGTTTGAAACGAGTCTTGTGAGCGTCCCTGAGCTCAGTCAAATACAATTTCTGCCAAATTTCCCAGAATTTATTTGCAATTTTTGCTGAGAATTCGTAACTTTCTTTTGTTTGTTGAAACGTCTGGATGTATTCCGGTTCATAGTCTTTATCCTCAGAATCCGATTCAGCTTGATCTGGTAAACTGTATTTTTGAATCGTGTTTAAAAAATCCACAGGCCTGAGAGGGACGGAATTTACATCCGTCGGGTCTAGTGATGTTAGTGGTCTTGTGTTAACAATAGCTTCGATTCTAGCATAAACTGTGCATGCCTCAATAAAAGTGAGGCGCTTTCTTCCTATACATTTTTTCCCGACTCGTTTTGTTAAGCCTATGAGTCTTTCAAATACTCCACCCATCCAAGGTGAACTCGGGGGGTTAAAAAGGCATTGTATACGATTTACAGCAAAATAATTCATTGCGCTTTTGGGATATTCTGAATTTTTGTCAAACAGGTGTTGAATAACCTTTGCTCCCAAGACATTATTGGACCCATTGTCACAACGGATAATACTGGGTACCCCGCGGCGTGACGTAAATCGAACAAAACTGTTAAGAAATGCTGCTGCTGACATGTTTTCTACAACTTCCAAATGAATCATTCTAGTTGTTAGACAGGTGTACAAGCAAACATAAGCAGAGTCTCCGTTCTTTAAATTTATTGGGCCCATGAAATCGAGACCAGTGTTTTCAAATGGTTTTGAGATAATTATTCTGTCTTTCGGTAGAGATGGCATATCTGGGGCCTTGAATGGTAAACCTTGTGTTTTTTTACAAGTGACACATTTTTGTAGCATACTTCTAATTGTACTTGAAGGTCGTGGAAGCCAATATTTTTGTCTAATTGAACAAAGAGTGTGTTCTTTTCCGCCATGACCACACATTTCATGTGTGTGTCGAATAATAAGTTTAGTAAGGGCAGACTTGGGCAGTAATAAAATTGGTTGTTTTGTATCTCTTGGAAGATATGTGTTTTGTAGTCTTGAATTGCATCTGATTATTCCAGATTCATCTTTGAAGAAAGATTTATCCTTGAATCTTTCTTTCAGTTCCTTTTCACTAAGATTAATCTGGTCTTGAAGTATGAGCAATTTTTCGGCCTCTGCTATTTCTTGAGCAGTGGGACAGCTATTGTTATTGAACTTGTTTAGTAATTCTCCTCGGCTTTGTATTTTGGCTTTGTTTAGCCATTGTTTTGCTACTTTGCAAACACAGACTACTTTTTGGAGCAGATTTTGGTAGTTACTGTAGTTTGTTACATCAAATAGGCTTTGTTTTGGACTTTCTTGCAAAGTGGTAGAAAGAAGAATTTGCATTTGTATTTTATGTTCAGAAGTAATCACCTCGGGTTCTGGTTCGGTGATGTTTTCAAATGCTGTTATAGGCCAAGAGCTTTTCTCATTTTTCACCCAGGACGGTCCATTCACCCAGTCCGAGCTAGCTACTTCTGGACCATCCAAGCCTCTAGTGCCTAAATCTGCTACATTTGCAGTGGTCACAACATGAAATAATTGCACATAATATCCTTTTTCTTTCATTTCCATTTGGAGCTTTTTGATTCGATCAACCTGATTCTGTACGAAAATTGGTAGCTTTCTCTGGTTTTTAATCCAACACAGAGCAGCGATGTTGTCATTCAAAATATGAACGTTGAGATTGGTTTGCTTCAAAAACAACAGAATTGATTTTGCTAGTCTATGGGCTAGGACTAAAGATATTAATTCAAGTCTGGGAATAGAAAACGCTTGCTTTTGTGGTGATAGTTTGGATTTCCCACTTATGATTGAGCTAACTTGTTGCGTTTTAGAGTTTACAAGATATGCACAAACTGAAATACATATTTTGCTGGCATCTGCAAAAACCCATAAAGAGTCGTATTCACCGATTTTGTTCTTTACATATCTGGGAATTTCAACTTTCCCATTGGTAGATGTTAACCGGGCTTGTTTCCATTTATCCTGGAGATTTTGAGGAAGGACGGTTTTCCAACTCCCTTCGGTTTTCATTGCTTCTCGAAGAAGTGATTTTTGAATGACAATGGCTGGTGAAATTGCGCCAATGGGGTCGTATATGGACTGTAGTTCGCTCAAAAGCGAGCGTTTAGTCACTGTATCTGATTTGCTGTCTTTTCCTGTTTCGATAATAAAATTATCAGAATCAGTATTATACTTTACACCTAATATTTTGATTAATCCAGATTTTCCTTTATCGTTTTCCGGAATTAGGGCATTCACTTTTTGAGAATTACTTACGAACTCTCTTAAGTTCATACTTATGTCTTGGAAGAGTTGTTTTGATTCTTTGTATTTGCTGATTAGTTCTTCTTCTGAATCAGCAGAAAGTAAGATGTTATCAACATAGATATTATTGATAATTTCTCTAGCCAAAGGGGTGTTTTTTGACTCAAGATAGGACATAATACAAATATTAAGTATGGCAGGCGAGGCGCTTGTTCCGAATGGTAAACGGGTAATTCGATAAGTAATAACATTGTTTTTAGTAGGTGGTTTCGAACTGTCTATCCGGTATAGCAATCTGCAGAAGTCTTTGTGCTCCTGTTTCATTCTAACTTGTAGAAAACAGGCTTCAACATCACAAAGCAATATATATTTGCTCTGACGACTTGTGATTAATAGATCATGAATTTTGTTTGTAAACGCTTCACCGGCATGCAACACCTCGTTTAGCGAAAATTCTCCGCTAGCTTTTGAAGACGCATCAAAAACTATTCTTAAAGGCTTGTCTTTTTCTGGTGTCCACACGCCTCTGTGGGGCATATAGTAAATTCCTGCCGCACCAGGCACTACTGAGTCAGCTGTTTCTAAAATTCCCTGTGATAAATATTCTTGAATTCGGGCATCGTAACATTTTTTTATGTCTGGATTCATATCCAAAACCTTACACAGAGAAACAAATCTTTTCCAAGCCACAGCGTAATTGTCTGCTAGTTGGCTTGCGTTGTCTTTCAAGGGAAATGGTGCTATAATTTTCCCGTCAGAAAACTCAATAGATTTTTTATAATTTTCATAGAATGTATGAGTTTTTTCGTCTCGTGTGTATTCATCAACCGATATGCCAATTTGATCTAGCTCGAATAGATTTTTGACCATTTCCCGTTCAGAAAGTTCGTTCGATGTGATTGTGTTCATTGAAAATGTTTTATTGGGCGCTGGCAGAAATGTTGCGCAAGCGCTGACAGCTGTTTTGCCGCAGACGCACTCTCCAAAAACAGTTCTTTTGGCTCTCAATCCTGATGGTAAAGTTATTGAAGGGACATTAATCATAAATTGATCTTCAAGATCAATACCGATTAAAATGTGCGGTGTGTTTAGTTCACCGTCGATTCTTCTATTTGACAAAATTATGTTTTCTTTGAGCATGAAATCCATATCCTGTTCACTGACAAATGCCGCGTGAAAGGGGTTGACAATTTTATTTTTTGTCTTTAAAGAAGCGTATATAATCTTTCCAAATGCGGTTCTCATTGCTAGTTTCACTGTCTGGGTTTGAAAAGTTTGAATGTTTCCGCCAAACCCAGCCATTTCGCATATTTCCATTGCGTTATTCAGAATTCCTAGCCTTTCCGCTAGGGCTTCCTCTATCATTGATTGTTCGGCTCCTGGGTCAAAGAAGAAAAGAGCCGTCTCATAACCTTTTGTCTTATAATTGTAAACTTGACCTTCGGCTGTCATCAAGACAGTCTGTTGTTGGGGTTGAACACTATTTGAATTTATAGTGTTTTGTTGGCTTGGAATGGCCCTAGATTCTTCAGGAGGAGCTTCGAGGACGGATTCAACATGATTAGCCTGAGTTTTCTGGTACACCTTAGTGTAGTTACTTTTGTGCTTTGAATCGCTATTTATTTTCTTTAAGCATAAGCTATTGTGGTGTTTTTGGTTATTGCAAGAATTGCAGCCGTCAAAGCCGCATTCCGATGCCAAATGGTTTGTTTTGAGACAATTGGCGCAGAGTTTGTGCTCTTTTACAAAATTCATTCGTTCATTAAACGTAGCAAGCTTTGGGCAATCTTTGGGTTTGTGGTCTTGCCCACAATAAGTACATTGTTTTCTCGTAAATTCTGGCTTTTTCGGGCCGTAATTTGGCTTTTTCTCACTAGTATAGTGAGCTTGGACTTTATTAGTAAACTTCTGATCTTTTGTGTCGCCTTGAGTTTTGTTTTGATTGCTACCAATTGTGCGTTCAATTGATACTCGGGTGCGAATGACTTTCTCAAGTTGGTCGAGAAATTCGCCAACTTTGACTTTCTTCTTATCGTAGTTCGCTGTAAGAATTCCTTCTAGAACTCTGTACGGAAATTTACTAGTTATAGCTTCAATCCACATGCAATCTGTAGATTCTTCAATATCATAACCAGAGGAGACAACCTGATTTACTAGAGCTTGAATCTGATCTAGTGTCTCAGCACATTTTTCCGCTTTATTTTCGGCTTTTGGCAATTCAATCAGTTTTCTGACAATGAGGTGTTGGTTGTCCTTGATATTCTCGTATTTTTGTTTCAATTTTTTAACCATTCTGGGATAATTTTCTGGAACTATCTTAATACCCTTAATAGTCATTGCAGCGTTATCAATAAGACAATCTTTCAGTAAAATAATCTTTTCAATAGCTGACATGCTACTTTTGTCTACCAGGTTTTCAAACATGGCCCAAAACTCAGAAAAGTCTTCTGAATTTCCCCCAAATTTCATAAGAGATATAGGTGGTGCTTTGATAGAACTGTACGTTTCTCTGTTGTTTATCACATTTGAGTGAAATTGTCCCGGTTCGTCATCGGGCAAGTTATACCGTACTTTGTTTGTCTGGTATGGGGTAGACGTAAACAGAGGTTTGTTGTGTGCAGCTGGCCGCTGATTTCTCTCAAGAGAACTATTTCGACAAGTAACAAAATATTGATCGCTTACTGACGACGGAGATAGGGAACCAGCTGAATTACCATGGTTTAGGTTTTGCACGGAATTTGTATTAGGTATTACGGTTTGCTCGTCAGTACCAGCTGGGTGGGTACGGTGAACGTCTCCGATAAAGCTATCATTGGAGTTCCTGATTTCCTCACTTCCTTTAATATCAAGGCGGTTATGAAACGCGAAATTCATTCTTTCTAGAGTTATTTCAATTGCATCAATGTGGAGTTCCACTATTTCGAGTAGCGCGCTTGCATTATTTACCTAGCTCCTGATTCAGACTGTAAATTTCTATCCTAACATTTTCAGCTATTTCCTAGACTATCTGTTGGAAACGTTGCCGTTATTCAAGGTTCCCAAAGCATAGAACTAAGTGAATACTAATAATATTAACTTGCAATCACTCTTCAAATTAGGCCTAACTATAGTTCTATTCAAGAATAATATGGAGTGCTAAAAAAGAATCTCGTAAAAAATTTGAAAATGGCTCTGCAACTATTCGAAAACCAAAATTTACGAAAATTTTCCTTCAAGTACTCAAGTAAGACTCCATTATTCCTTGTGAATAAGACCAGGGGTGGTAAGGGCCGACAAAATTTGCCTATAATTTTGGTTTTCGAATAGTTGCAGAGGCATTTTCAACGAGATTCTTTTTTAACACTCCATATTATTCTTGAATTGAACTATAGTTAAACCTATTCTGAAGAGTGAATGCAAGTTATGTCAACTCTGAAGCAGACTTTTACAAATTCCTGGTTGAACTTTTCCAGAATCCTTGTTTTTCTTCCAAATCTGCAGATTTCGCTTTCTATAAGCATAATGTACTTTATTATACGCGTAGTTTCAGGCTATGAATACAAGACTAACAAGTTTTATGTTTGTTTTAGATGAGCGGCTAGCCCTAGCAAATGCAAGTTCAGGCTATATTCAGCGAAAAAACACTGTCTATGTTGTGGCCAATAGGCCACACCCCCCTTTAGGGGGCGGAACATTTAACAGAACAGTATTGTATGATTGTATAAAACCTTTTATTGTATAAAAACCTTTGTAAGAATAAACGACCTAAACGACTAACCACTGAACCACCGCCAGCACATTGGTGCATCGACCCGATCAGCTCTTTTTTAGAGCCCGGACCGCAAAGTATTCAAGTCCAGTCCAATTACGAAAGGACAACAAAGCTCACCACGAAAGAGCGAAAGCCGTATAATAAGTAATAACCGGCAACATACAAGCACAAGTGTTGCTCAGCTCACATTAAGAGCATTTATCGAAACTATTCGATAACTTGTTAGCTAAATACGAAAAGCTACATTTGGTTTGAGTCGAATCTCACCAGAATGACATCGATAATCTCTCTTCATAAGAAAGATTTTCAATGCGCAGTTGATAGTTTGATCAAACTTGCGCAAACATATGCCGATTACAACGCTGAATATGTTGAACCAACGGGTTCAGAGGCTGAAATTTTCGCTAAGAACGAAACAAACTGCAGGCTTTTGAACAAAGCAAAAGAAAAATTGAGTGCGGCTTTGCAGAAAATCAGTGATTTGGAAAACTTGATAAAAGATTGCTTTCAGCAGTAAAAAGCAAAAGACAGAGAAAATGCAATTGCGGTTTTACTTACAATGGAGGAAGAATTACAGGTACCCGGAGCGGTAAATATTGCAAGCGCGCTACTCGAAATAGTGGAACTCCACATTGATGCAATTGAAATAACTCCAGAAAGAATGAATTTCGCGTTTGATAACCGCCTTGCAAATAGTAATGGAAGTGTGGAATGGAAATCCAATGATAGCTAGCTTTATCCGAGACGTTCACCGTACCCACCCAGCGGGTACTGAAGAGCGAACCGTAATACCTAATACAAATTCCATGCAAGACCTAAACCGTGTTAATTCAGCTGGTTCCCTAGCTCCGTCAGCAAACGATCAATATTTTGTTACTTGTCGAAATAGTTCTCTTGAGAGAAATCAGCGGCCAGCTGCACACAACAGACCTCTGTTTACGTCTACCCCATGCCGACGCCCATGCCGAGATTGCCGAGATGCATGCCCATGCCGAGATTGCCGGAAGGCACGACGGCGAGCGCAGGACCGGGATCCGCATTGTTGAGGTGCAGGTCATCTACTCCATTGACAGCGGCATTCATGGGCTCGATGGGATCGATGGGACCCAAAACAGCGTCTTCAAATTCAGCCATTTCGGTGTCGGATATTCTAAAATGACGAATTTCAGCAGGATCATGGTGGGTACGAATTTCCGGTCGGTGCAACCATGAAAATGCTGGTGGAATCAATGGGACCCAAAACAGCGTCTTCAAATTCAGCTATTTCGGTGTCGGACATTCTATAATGACGAATTTCAGAAGGATCATGGTGGGTACGAATTTCCCGGTCGGTGCTCCATTAAGCTGCTGGTGGAACAGATTGGGAGAGCAAATCTGCTCTCCCCAACCCCAAATAAAAGGAGACAAGCACTACTACAGTTTATTATACATTAGGAAAGGAAATAACAATTATAAATCAAAAGAGTAAAAGCGACCTATTACTGTCGCTGCCCCATTCAGTCAGCCTCGATATTGCATTACATCCTACCTGTTTTGTTTATTATTCATAAGACAGAACCAGTGTCGTCATTAGTCGACACAGCTTTGACCAATAAGTATTTTATTAGTTTTAGGCGGGCGAGTCACATGCCTTTCTAAGTGGACTTTTAGTACACACAAACTACTATCAGCACAACTCAGGTGGGTTTAGAAACAGTTTTATAAATAATAATTTATTTATTTTTTAAGAATAATAATTTATTTAGCAAATCAATAGACTATTTGAGAGTCTTTTTTTAAGTAACACTGTCCAAAGAAAATTTGTTGAAAACATAAAATTAAGAGTTTTAGTTGAATGAAGAGACTATATAAGAGATGTTTATATGCCAATGCACCAGCAGAGTTCCTTTTATAATGTGTTTTTAGTGACTAATAGTTGTTCCGCCTCTTCAGCACCGCATGCAATATAACAAGACGGTTAGCTCACATAAATGAAAAAGAAAACATCAATAATTACAAATTCCGAAATTAATATTTTTACAGCGTTTTCTAATACTTTAATCACTTTTCGTGAGATCAGAGGGAGACTTATATCCCTTTCACATAGAACTTTTAGCCATTGAGCATTATTCCTTTCCGGGAGCCTTTTCTTCTCCATTGGAAACCATTCCATAAGTCGCTTAGTTCACCGGTTATCTGTTATTCCAACAATACGGCCCAGTTAAACTTGTCCTCCTTTGCTTCGTTGATAATATCCTTTAGTATGGTCCGTTTTCAAATTACATCGTTAGGTCAAGAATTGTTATATTGAGAATATATCTTTCCATTCGTCATTGTACTACTTGAAGCATATTTTTCAGGTTCTCAGTTAAAGCCCAAGTTTCACATCCAAGTTTTAAAGATAGGATAATTTTACATGAAATATGTGTGATATTTCTACCAACAGTGACCCTTAAATAGTCACTAATATTTACTGCAACTGATAATGATCTTTCTCTTCTTTTTTATAATAGCTTATTGGTTTCCAGGGTCATCGAAGCTACCAACGATTACAATTATCCATAAAATGATGCCTTAACTTTTGTTAGGAAAGTTAGAGTCTTAAGTGTGGCAAAACCTCATATGAAAGTTGAAAATGAGTGTGTTTGAAAACGTACATTCCTCAATTGAGAATGCACCAAACAAAGAAAAGACAACCACAACAAGAATTTTGCTAATATTCGAACATTTCTTTCCGACATCAAATCCGAACTTCAGTCTCTTAAACAGACCTAGCGTTCACCCAGCTGGTTTTTTGATGGCCTCTCTCCCCATCTCAAAGAAGTTTCCACCCAAGATTCCGATATTCCCAATTTGTTATCTGTGTTCCAGGTTCATCGAAGCTTTCAAAACTTTTATTGGAAATGCATTGCAAAATATACTCTAAGAACTGTAAAAGTTCTAAACTTTTAAAAAATAACTTTATACTAGTAGACATATTTAAACAGAACACAACTCTCTTCTGAAAACTTGCTTAGACAACTGAAATAAATACAAAATTAATAATTTTTGAACCGGCATTTGCATTTTTCCGTTTGAGAAAGGTATTTTTTCAAATGTTTGTTTCATAAATGATTTCAAAGGTGTTCCATCACAAAAAAGATAATCGTAATTACCTGATCTGTATTTTATCCAAAAATAAGTTTTGTTCTCGTATTTTATCGCAATGCCAGCTGTTTTGCAACATGTATTGCACTGAGAGAACAAGTCGAGAAGAAATACTTCCACTTTCAATTTACCACAAGCCTAAAAAGAGCTAATGTTTACTAATACAAAAATAGTCTGATGAATGGCGGTGGCAGATTATACTGAATGTACTTTCGAAGGGGGTTTCAGCTACTTTACACTGCTACTTTACTTTAGGTAGAGTACTCTGATGGGTTTTATATACAGTTTATATATAAATCAAAAGACTATTTGCGAGTCTTTTTAAAATAACACTGTACAAGGAAATGTTGTTACCAGACAGAAAAGTATAAAAACTAAGAGACTATATAAGAGATGTTTTTATATACAAATACACTAGCGGTCTGTTTTCGTTTTATAATCTGTTTTCAGTCACAAATAGTTCTCCCGCCCCTTCTGCACCGCTGCACTAAAAACAAGACGCTAAGCGGCTTAGCTCACTCAAAAGAAAAGGAAAACATCAATAATTACAAATTCCAATATTAATATATTTGCTGAATCAGATATCAGAATTAGCGTTTTCGAATATTTTGTTCGGCGCAACACTGCCATGTTGTGCTTACAATTTGTCCCTCACAGGATGTCTGTATCCTGGCCAATGCACCCGA
>JAQGAV010004229.1:0-10712 GCA_034691345.1 Phasmarhabditis papillosa | reverse complement strand
CTCTCGGAATCAACTTGTTTTCAGGAAAATCCCGAGGAAATTGGATCGAAGAAAATGGTCAAGAAAGAAGAAGTAGATGGTATCATAGCATTATTTTATATATTACATTTGTTTTGTTTAGATCGATATAGCACAGTTGCTAACGCTGGAGATCAGAAAAAGCCATTGGAGAAAGCTAAGAGAAGCATAGGTTAACAGTTTGTACTACGGCGGGATAATGTTCTATTTTAGATTCTATGTTTCGCCGCTCTGTAAAAGTGGAAATTTTGCCTTTTGAAGATGAAAACACGGAATGCCAACAGTCCGCCAAGCGTGTCAAACAGGTTAATATTTAGCGTTTGAAGCAAGTATGGTGGAGTTTTTCGACGAACGGGCAAACAATCGAATACCGATTGCAACGCAAACTGTTAGGGAATTTCGCAGTGTATTTAGCAATCATATATCATATATGAAAATATATATAATCTGTAAGATCAAATCCATTTCCAATGAGGTTATAAATTTTAGTGCAGTGCTTCTCGTTCTAGATCTGTATTTCTTCATTTTAGGTAAAGGCCAGACGAAATGCTACGATGGAGTCAAGCCCCAGTAAAATGAAGAATAATTCCTCAACAGTGCCGAATAAACCTGCGAAAACTACAACAACATCGTCTGAAGGTAATACAGGATATTAATAGTATTTTGCGTAATATTTGATTGTAGATACTACCGCTAGGAAAGATACCATTTGGGAATCTGAATCGGAAGATCGCGATGATGGATGTGCTGATATCGACGGCGATATGAATGAAACAGGTACGCCGCTCAAGTTTCTGACAACTTATATAATACTCTAGGGTTTTCTGAGCAACACCAAGTGCGGGACATTGCCAATGGTGCAAAAGACGACTGTGATGGAGGTTCAGATATTTCTGTAATATCACCTGTACTTTTGAATTTTAGGCCAATTTGCATGTTTGGATTGTGCTGCCGTTTTCGAGGTATGGATTGGCAATGGTTTTAGTGTGTTGAGTCCGATTTCAAAGAATACATTGCTTTGATCGTATCAAGGTTACAATGAATCTTTTTATTCAGACGAACGCTGCTTTCGACGTGCACATCGCCTCCCATGTAGGATACCGAAGATACAAATGTACTGTCTGTGGAAAACGATTTACTGATCGTAGTGGCTTCAAGAAACACATGCGTAGACATTCAGGTGAGCGACAATGAATTGCTCTTGTTATCGCCTCCATTTACAACAACCTGTTTTTTTTAAAATTCAATTTTGTTTCAGGAGACAAGCCATTTGAATGCGATGGTTGCGGAAAGAAGTTCACTACCAAGTCGGAACTCACTAAACATGAGCGTATTCACACAGGTAACTCACATTATTGAGCTTATTCACTCTAATAGTTTTACATTTTTTCCAATTCACTTTCATTTTAGGAAAGCGACCTTTCAAATGTCTTGTTTGCCAGAAGCGTTTTACTCAGAGTGCAAGTCTATGCCGACACCAAGTCATTCACACAGGTCGGTCTCTACCAAATGCGCAACTTTCCTATAAAAAAAAATTTCTTACTACAATAGTTCTTCAGTTCATACTTTTATTTAAGGGGAGCGGCCGTTCAACTGCCTTATTTGCCACAAACTTTTCTCTCGCAATGAACATCTACATAGGCACCAACGTATGCACACAGGTAAGTCGATGTCAAATGTACTGTAATGTTTCAAGAAGCGAATTTATTCATTTTACCGTTTCTAATAAATTATAGGTGAGAAGCCGTTTCAGTGTGATGTATGTAACCAGTGCTTCTCTGAAAATTATAATCTCAAAATACACAAGCGGAGGATTCACTCTGGTACGATGTTTTGAATATTCTATTGTTTCTGTATAGTTACTTGATTAGCTCTTTTCATATATATCCAATTTAGGCGAGAGACCATCCAAATGCGACATTTGTAAAATTGTTTCGTTGACTGTGGAGAACTTAAGAGACATATTCGTGTTCATACAGGTATTCAATCAGTATTTTTTGTATTTTTTTGTGTTATTGTTTCAGGTGATATGCCGTATAAATGCATCACTTGCGGGAAGTGCTTTAGCCAAAGCAGTAATCTTCAGAGTCACATGCGCACGCATACAGGTAATACAAACGGATAGTATTACATGTTGTATAATACTATCCACCTACTATTTACATCCATCATCTTGCTAATAAGTAAATATATTTACCTGTTTACAATGAAAAATTATTTGTAAATATTTAGATCCCGATGCTGATGGTCAACCCGCTATTTCACAGGACATTATGGCTCAGTCTTCCACTAAAGATGTATGTGATCCTATCGTACTTTCAACATATCTAATTTGCTTTCTTCAGAACAATTCTGTCAATGGTCAGAAGATTCTCTACAAAAGCAAATCGATCGCAATGTGTTCGTTGATGCCTTGTTGGAATTCCTGTAACTTTTGGATTGAATAAAAGGAGTAAAAATGATAACGGCTTTGTAATGTTATTTGCAATTATAGTCCAGCGTAGTATCCTTGGGATCAGCAGTGTTCGAGAGAACTGAACGTACTTTTACAGAAAAGACTCGCAATCCACAGATTTCTCATTTATTTTTATATAATACCGCTTCTCTCTAAGATATTTTGATAGAAAACGTGTTGCATACAGTTCAACTTGGTTTAAGTACTTCCATTAAATGTATTGGACAGCTCGGGTGTAACCGTCCTTCGTAATCAAGATAACCATTTATCAACCAAAAGCCACAATAGGGTTAGATTGTAGCTATGAAACTTAGATATCTTCTGCAATTTGTTAACTTATTGATTGGTCATATAGTGCAGCTAATAATGGCGTTTGAATTGTTTTTCCAACTATAAAAGTGAAAAAGCTAACGTGTTGGCTGTAGATCAGTTGGTTGGGGAGTTGCTTGGTATATGTATATAGTTTTCGTTTGATCTATCTCATTTTAAACATTGTTAGCCTTTAGTACAATATATACCTTCCAGCCATTTACGTAGCTCCCCTAAGTCTGTCGCCGAGCTGGAAGAAAAACAGAATGGTCTCGGAATACTTATCTTCTACACAGATGGTAGGCTCAAGAATTTTCTCTCGGAATCAACTTGTTTTCAGGAAAATCCCGAGGAAATTGGATCGAAGAAAATGGTCAAGAAAGAAGAAGTAGACGGTAGCATAGCATTATTTAATATTTTACATTTGTTTTATTTAGATCGATATAGCACAGTTGCTAACGCTGGAGATCAGAAGAAGCCATTGGAGAAAGCTAAGAGAAGCATAGGTTAACAGTTTGTACTGCGGCGAGATCATGTTCTATTTTAGATTCTATGTTTCGCCGCTCTGTAAAAATGGAAATTTCGCCAGTTGAAGATGAGATCACGGAATGCCAACAGTCCGCCAAGCGTCTCAAACAGGTTAATATTTAGCGTTTGAAGCAAGAATGGTGGAGTTTTTCGACGAACGGGCAAACAATCGAATACCGATTGCAACGCGAACTGTTACAGAATTTCGCACTTCCATTTAGCAATCATATTTCATAAATGAAAATATATATAATCTGAAAGATCAAATCCATTTCCAATGTGCTTGTAAAATTTAGTGAAATGCTTCTCGTTCTATATCTGCATTTCTTCATTTTAGGTAAAGGCCAGACGCAATGCTATGATGGAGTCAAGCCCCATTAAAGTGAAGAATAATTGCTCAACAGTGCCGAATAAACCGACGAAAACTACAACAACATCGTCTGAAGGTAATGGCGGATATTAATAGCATTTTAGGTAATATTTAATTGTAGATACTACCACTAGGAAAGCTTCCATTTCGGAATCTGAATCGGAAGATCACGATGATGGATGTTCCGATATCGACGGCGATATGAATGAAACAGGTACGACGGTCAACTTTCTGTCAACTTATATATTACTCTAGGGATTTCTAAGCAACGCCAAGTGCAGGACATTGCCGATGGTGCAAAAGACGACTGTGATGGAGGTTTAGATATTTCTGTAATATCACCAGTACTTTTGAATTTTAGGCCAATTTGCATGTTTGGATTGTGCTGCCGTTTTCGAGGTATGGATTGGCAATGGTTTCAGTGTGCTGAGTCCAATTTCAAATAATACTTTGCTTTGACCGTATGAAGGTTACAAGGAGCTTTGTTATTCAGACGAACGCTGCTTTCGAAATGCACATCGTCTCCCATGAAGGATATAGAAGATACAAGTGTGCCGTATGTGAAAAACGATTTGCTGGTCGTAGTATCCTCAAGCGACACATGCGTAGACATTCAGGTAAGCGACAAGGAATTGCAATTGTTATCGCCTCTGTTTACAACAGCCTGTTTAAAAAGATCAATTTTGTTTCAGGAGACAAGCCATTTGAATGCGATGCTTGCGCAAAGAAGTTCGCTACCAAAGGGGAACTCACTAGTCATGAGCGTATTCACACAGGTAACTCACATCAATGTGATTATTCACTCCAATAGTTTCATATTTTTTCCAATTCACTTTCATTTAGGAAAGCGACCTTTCAAATGCCTTGTTTGCCAGAAGCGTTTTACTCATAGTGGAAGTCTATACAAACACCAAGTGATTCACACAGGTCGGTCGCTACCAAATGCCAACTTTCTTATAAAGAATATATTTCCCTTCAGGAGAGCGGCCGTTCAAGTGCCTTGTTTGTGATAAACGTTTCTATCGCAATGAAACTCTACATAGGCACCAACGTATACACACAGGTAAGTCGATGTGAATTGTACTGAAATGTTTCAAGAAGCGAATATATCCATTTTACCGTTTTTAATAAATTATAGGTGAGAAGCCGTTTCAGTGCGATGTATGTAACCAGTGCTTCTCTGAAAATGGTAATCTCAAAAGACACAAGCGGTGGATTCACACCGGTACGATGTTTTGAAACTTCTATTGTTTCTGTATAGTTACTTGATTTATAGCTCTTTTCATATAGATCCAATTTAGGCGAGAGACCATCCAAATGCGACATTTGTAAAAAGGGTTTCGTTAACTGTGGAGAACTTAAGAAACATATGCGTGTTCATACAGGTAGTCAATCAGTATTTTTTTATTTATGTTATTGTTTTAGGTGATAAGCCGTATAAATGCATCACTTGCGGGAAGTGTTTTAGCGATAGCGGTAATCTTCAGAGACACAGGCGTACGCATACAGGTAGTACACACGGATAGTATTATATATTGTATATTACTATCCGCCGACTATGTTACATTTCCACATCTATCGTCTTGCTAACAGCGATGTGCGGAATTCCGCATTCCCCATTCCGCGTTCCGCCACTTTTTGAAAAATGGAATTCCATACATCACTGCTTGCTAATAAGTAAATATATTTACCGGTCTGCAATGAAAAATTATTTGTAACTATTTAGATCCCGACGCTGATGGTCAACCAGATGTTTCGCAGAACCTTATGGATCAGTCTTCCACTAAAGATGTATGTGATCCTATCGTACTTTCAACATATCTTATTTGCTTTCTTCAGAACAATTCTGTCAATGGTCAGAAGATTCTCTACAAAAGCAAATCGATCGCTCGTGTGGTTGAGAAGATGGCCAGCAGGAATCCTGATGTGGTTTACCTCGTCTGGTCTAAGGTGTGTTTTATTATTTTAAATAATAATCTTTTTATTTAGCAATTCACTATGGAATTGGCCTCATCAGTAGCCCGTAGCGGCAACAACTGCATTCTATGTGTAAAGAAGATCCTGCCTGTGTCATTCCGAGATGTCATGACGCTGTCAAATGGTCTTCACACTTGTCTAGCTGAAATCGGGCCTGGATCCAAGCCACTTCGTCTCTTCTCGTTTGGAGGAATGATCCTGCCCGAGAAGATCACCAATCACGGCAGATTCAAATCATTGGCCAAGTTGGAGTCGAAGTTGAGAAAATTCTCGCGTTCTCAAGCAATGGAGATGTTTAACATCTTCAAACATTCGGCGAAGAACAATGGTAAGTGGTTGATTTTCTTATTGTTTGACCAAATTTAAAATATCGTCGTTCCTTCAAACTGTATTCTTTTCACTAGTAATTTTTGTATTCTTAGAGCGTTTCCTGTTTTGTATTTGAAAATTGATTATACATTCACCATTAACACTGGCTAAGTTCTTCATTACAGGCTGGTACAGATCACTGAGAGATGGCCTTAAAGGAGATTCCATCATCACCGATAAGGCCTAATTTTATTATTTTGTTAGGAAACTTGTGGTTATTTTTCATTTGTTGTTATTGTTGTATACATTGGATTTATTTTTGTTCTATTTTTATATGTTGAAAGTTTTCTATGTTCTTATTATGTATTGTTTGAGTTTGCTTCAAATAAATATTACTTCCTCTGATGTTAGCTAGAAATTATTCAGTTTAATTAGTGTTAACATAATTACTTTATTTGCTTCTGAACCTTTAATTTTCAGCGATTGGGCTTAATATTATTAGTAGGAATATGAATGTACTATATATTTCTTTTATTTGTGATGGTCTCGCCTTTATATTTGGCAGCTGCTCGCTATAGCTGAATATTACCCTACCCTATTTTGGCCGGAACGTTGCGTATCGGAAACTAAAAAATTCATCCGAAGCATGGATAACTTTTCCAAACAAACTCACTCCTCGCCTGTTGAAAATTTAGCAACCCGTTCATTTTCATTTCGAGTCATTATCTATTACGGCATTTGCCTTCCAGCCACTTGCATTATCATTGTTTGAACGTCGCTGAACTGCAACAATTGTGGAGAATAGCCGACGAACCCTTTACTATGTATGCCCTTTTCTGACAACAAAACCCATATGCAACTGGGTAAATCATATTTCTAGGATATATCGCGCTATAAACTGCGCTTGCATGAAATGGAAACGTGATTTTTGTGCTATATTTTACAAATACTAGTTTATTTGATTAAAAATAAATATAAAATGATTAAACAGCTTTTATTCAAGGTAATATTTGGCTTATTCGTCTTCTGAGTAGTTGCAAATGTGTTCGTTGATGCCTTGTTGGAATTCCTGTAACTTTTCGATTGAATAAAAGGAGTAAAAATGATAACGGCTTTGTAATTGTATTTGTATCATAGTCCAGTGAGGTATCCTTGGGATCAGTTGTGTTAGAGAGAAATGAATCTACTTTCAAAGAAAAGATTCCCAATCCACCGATTTCTCATATATTTTTGTATAACACCGCTTCTCTCTAAGATATTTCGATAGAAAATTATAGTTGTGTTGTTGCATGTAGTTGAACTTGGTGTAAGGACGTCTATTAAATGTAAGACTATAAAACATTGCTCTTTCTTATAAGGAAAGATGATAATTTTACTTTCTCTGATGTTGGAAATGCCTTCCACAACTTTTAATAACCTTAGATGTTATATTAATTAATCAATAAGCTATTTTATTACCTGAACAGCCTGTCCTCCTCCACCGAATCCTTTCATAATAACTTCTTTTAGTTTGTCACCCATAAACACAGCTTGCGCATTGGGTGAAAACTTGCCGTTCTTGCACTTCGGTTTCGCTGAAAGGTAGAACTAATTCAAGCCAGCGAGTAAAATCATTGTTTGTATTGGACAGTGCGGATGTAACCGTCCTTCGTAATCAAGATAAGCATTGATCAACCAAAAGTCACAATAGGGTTAGGTTGTAGCTATAAAACGTATAGCTCTTCGGAAACTTGTTAACTTATTGTTTGTTTTGTATCTAATAATTGTGTTTGAATTGTTTTTCCAACTATAAAAGTCAAAAAGCTAACGTGTTGGCGGTAGATCAGTTGGTTGCGGAGCTGGTGTCTTCATCGTGGTTGTCGTAGTGGTAGTACCTACAACAATTATATTAAACGCACCCACTAACCATCCTTATTTGTTCACATACCGCGTTAAAAAGTTACATTTCCTAACTGAGTTTATTCATTCTGTACTTACTCTTTAACAACTCTGGTGGCAGTACGGCGTTGCACATTTGTTGTGGGCACACACATTTCTCTTCAGCAGCTTGCGAAGTTTTGTAGCATTGAGGCTAGAAAAAGGAAGTTTATTAGTTATAACAATGATTTGTAAGCTAGTTATTTCGAAGAACTATCAGAAAACTGCTTCAAGAACCAGCGCTTTTTGGTACGAACGATGCGCAACAGTGCCTGTGGCGAACCCAGATTTGACGAAGCGTTGCGCTCCTTTTAAAGGAGCCGAGACACTCGTAACTATTCCAAATCCTTATCTTAATCTGATACTGAATAACAACTTCGGTCCGTTCTTAACCATGAATATTTAACTATTTTGTGACAAGAATCGCTACCCATTTCTTACCGTATTAGTTCCTTCCCAGTTTGAACCACAATAGGAATGAGGGCTCTGACCACGTTCTGAAGATAAATAACATAGAAAGTTAAAATAAAGAGGCATAAACCAATTAAGAGTCACTTTTTCCATCTTTTTAAAATATTTGAAAATCAGCAGTTTTGTAAACGTCCGACAGGACTTTGTTTTGCCATAATGACACCGCACTCGCTGTGAGTAGTTATCCCGAGGTGGGGCGGCCACGGGCCGTGCAGTGCCGGGTCGAGAAAATGTTGGCGGGCGGGGGCCCGGCCCGACCCACCCCTGGGTACAATTGTGCCTTCAACTTGGCTGGATATAATAAACCTGAAAGTTCAGACAACCATTTCTCAACTGTCCATAGGAGTCGAACACGATCCTCTCTCTTTCGCCGAACATGATCATGATCATAATCGGACTGGCAAGGGCAGGAATTGAAATAAGGTCGGCCTTTTTTAGCCCTCAGAGCAGTACTCACTAGTAACACAGTAATCTCCATTGCATAAATTGTTCTCATTGCATTCGATGTATCTTTGTAGTCCGTCTATAGTAACATTACCACATTCCATACACATAATTGGAGTCTTAGAGGGGAGATTGAATGTGAAACCATCGCTGAAGAAAGATAATCAAATTACAAAGCAAACTATTTCATTTAGGACTTGTGGGAAAAACTAAATGATTCTATAGTCTGATTCAAGAGGAATAATGAAGTGTTACTTGCGTATTTCAATGAGATTTTGGGTATATTTTCGGTTTTCGAGTACTTTCAGAGCCATTTTCAATGAGATTCTTTTTAACACTCCATTATTACTCTCGAATCAGACTATACTATATTGTACTTACCACTTTAGTATTGTTCTATCTAATATAAGTAAGTTTACCTATTCTTACTTCACTAACGCTATTCTGTCAAACTACATTAACCACGTTTTATATTCTTTCAGCGCTTTGCTAGCGATTAGGAGGGCTTGCTCAACTTAAGCACAAATCATTTAAATATAAAGACTTCATTTGAAACTAGACTGATTGTTGGATATGATATAGTCGGCGGGCAAGACTTATGCAAGGATATACGGTAGGAACAGCAAATTTTATTGGAGCGCGAAAACGCAAACTAGTCCATCAGATATGGTTATCCGGCCGGCCTGGCCCGGCCTAGTTTTGGACATTCCGGTTCGGCCCGGCCTGGGCTCAAAAATATCGGGCCGGGCCGGATATCCACCTCTGTAGTCCATGATGCAATGTACAACACCAAATCTAACTTATTCTTCTGAAACAATTAATCTAAGTTAAAGAATATAACTAATTTGCGCGTTTTACTTTGAGCGCTCAGACCTTTAAATTGCATACCGTTTGTCCGTCGACTATAGTCTCAAGTGATAGAAAAAACGATTTTGGGAAAATATCGAACCTGCAACCTTTCTTTACCGGAGGAGTGCTGGAACTATTGAGCTACCTAGGCTTCGATCGCGGTCTAAGAACCACGAGTTCTCACTTAATGATTGAATGCAAAACTTACAACGGATTCTCCTTCTTGGGCCAAAAGTCTCTTAATGCCTTAGTGGAGAGAGTAAAGGAATTGCAGAAATCTTGTTGACACGAACACTCTGAATTGACTCCATCACTGAGTTTACCTAGAATAAACAGGGCATTATTTAAAGTATTCTTCCGAACAACTTGTGCCGATTAACCTAACACTAATGGGGTTTGTGGTGTAAACCCAGGGGTAGGTCGGGCCGGGAAGACAGCCAAAATTTCCTCAGCCCGGCCCGGCCCGGCCCTCAATAATTTTCCAAGAAAATCAATACCCCAAATTGAAAAATCGATATGTCTTAACTGATACACTAATGTTGTTTTCTTGTGGAGTTCTAGCACCCAAGTCTTGGAAAACACTTTTCTTTATTCTCAACATTTTTATTAATAAAATTTGTATTTTTGTGTAATCTGTGAAAATCGGGGCCGGGCCGGAGGTCAAAAAGTCGGCCCCGGCCCGGCCCCACTTTTGTCAGCCCTGTGTAAAACGCTTAACGACAGAATTGGCCTCGTTAAAACTAACTATAAGGTTTATTTGACGATTTTCTGCTTCCACACATAGTTTCATAATTCATTTTATATTCAAGACCAGAAAGGCCGCGTGCGGTAAGTAGGTTTCAAACAAAATACTTTTCTTGTAATTAATGATTTTTGAATAAAAAACTATAAAAATATTAATATATCGTGTTAATAATACAAACTGAAATAACAAAGCTCAAGAAACTGAGCGACCGTAACGACTTAAACCCCTAAGGGTGGTCACCAAGGGTGGCATCCGACCGGTCGCGACCGGGCGCGACCGGTCGGAGAATTTGAAAAGCCGGTCGCGACCGGTCGGGTCGC
>JAQGAV010004228.1:0-10714 GCA_034691345.1 Phasmarhabditis papillosa | reverse complement strand
ACAACCCCCCCCCCCCCCTCCCAAACTAGCTTGAAAACCGGCAAAGCTGACCAAAAACCGGATTTCAGAAGATTTTTTCCCGCCAGTGCGTCATCGTTTCGTAATATAGATGTAATACATTAAAAAGGATATAAAATTTTTTGTATAGGGAAATCCTTTGAAGAAGAATTTAAGAATTACACGTAATTGAATGCTGATAAAAATATGTAGAAGGCAAAAGTTTAATATTTTAATTGTGTTTTCTTCGGAACAGCTGGATTTTTGCTCTAACTAGTAGAAATGCTTCAGATTAGAGGAATGGCGGATACAATCGTTATTTAGGATCTAGAACTTTCTAAAATAAAAATGAACATCTTTGTATACGGTTTGGATAGGAAGATGAAGCACTTATCACTTGAATATACTTTATTTTTATTCATAGCAGGAATTCATACTTTATTGTATTATAATTTCTGAAAATTCCACTTTGACTAAAAAAAACTGTATCTAAAGTTACGAGAATGATACTGCCAACTTCAAACTATCATAACAAAACTGCGTATCATGAAACTGCTTTACTTTTCACAAACTGCGCATCAACTAAAGATCTGACAGTTCTTCTATTTGTTTGCACAGCAGCTTATGCTCGAGATTGGCACCGCTTTATACCTTCAGTGCCGAGATACCGTGCCTCCGCCGGGTGTCCGTCTGGTGCAGGTACCCGTTATTGTAAGGAAACTGTGTACTATATAGCGGGTGCCGGTTAGTACAATCTAGTGAGACTGCGCGGCAACCCGGTATACATACATACGACAAAACTGAATGCACTTTTAGATTATGAGACAACTAGTTAGAAAGAAAGAATGATATTGTTTAGGGATCTTTTATTGGCAAGGATTTTTCGAATCAGTTGAAATGTTCATTTTCTAGAAGGCAAGAAAATGCATACTGGTAGAACACCTTGTTGAATTGCTTTAGCTATTAGTGAAATATATTGTTTCTTTTAATTTTTTAGTTTCATTTCTATTTCAAAAAAAAATTCAAATTTGTGAAATTTAGATTAATTAAACCTTTAGAATAGACAAATTAAAGTTTAAAATAAACAACGAAATACCTTTTCTTTAGGTCAATCCAATACTGCTATACCAAAATTGTTTGAACTTCAAGTTGTAACATTTTTAGCCTAACCAATAAAACAAATAGTCAAACGTGATACGAGATACAAATAAATTTTGCTGAGTAAAACTTTGAGCAAAATAAGGCTAAAACTAACTGAAAAGAACGATAAAACATAGTATTTAAAATAGTGAAAAGTAAGCATTTTGTTGGCAATCATGTGAGCAGCCGAGAATGGCTTAAAATGAAGAAAAAGTAGATAAGAAATTGGCAGAAAAGCAAAAAGAATATAAAGAAAGACAGCTAACAGATGATTTAATTATATATTTGTTAAGAGTAGATATATGACAGCTCAGTAAATGGCTCTTACTCTTGAGTCGAAAAGGTTATAGACCCTTTACTACAAAATAAGAAAGACGAGGGTCGTGATGATTGACTATGAATGAACAAAGATGTATGGTAACTTCTAACTAGGCATTTATTGATTGGAAGATTTAAAAAATACTTTTTTACTATGCATTGAAAATATGAAACTAATTTCAATGAAAGGAATCGGACTTTCAGTGAAACATATTAAATCCTTAAACTCTGAACGGAAACAGTTTAATCTTTTGAAAAAACGAATTATTGATTACAATAACTGATAAAGCTTTGAATTAAAATTGTCGGTTTAATTTCAAAAACTATATTGCTTTTATTAAAATTACAGCTTGGAAGAATGCTCTAGTTTCATAGAATCATGCTTCTTCTCGTTGCTTATGACAACTAAACTAATTGAGCAAATTGATTTACAGATAATAAGGAAGTTTGATCTGTTAATTTGAGTTTATACTGAGCAATAAACATTGAAACTATATATATAGTGTGCTTTATGAATAATATTAATGTTATATCTTTAGCAACATATAAACAAAATGTCTTACATGTTATTGTAAACTTTGGCTGAATTTTAATAGATTGTCAAAAGCCTATTCAAAAAGCATCAATATTTCAAAAGTTCAGAATTCCTTGAATTGTCAGACATTAACGTTATCCATTCATTCTGACCCGACTTATCTTTATTCCATAAATCGGGATTTAGTCTTTTTAGATTTATTTAAATAGGCAGAGATTAGCCTGCGTGGCCCGCGAAAGGCGAAAGAATTCAAAATGACTGAAATTTAGCCTGCAAACGTGCAAATTAAAAGAGAGAAATTGTAGAACCTAGCAGGATGGAAAAGACGACCAAACATTAAAAAAGGAGGATATGGAACTATTTAGTTTAAATTAGTGAGAAAATCTCAGATTTGATTTGGAAAAAGCTTCAAAACAGCAGGAACTATAGCTTAAGGCAAATTGTTGCACATTAATGTTTTATAATATTTCATAAGTTTTATTATAGTCTATAACAAACAAAAGACCTCACAGCGCGGTGGCATACACAGGCTTCCGCAATTGCGTATTTGTATTTTTCTGGAAATGATGCAAATAAAACTAGTACAATAGTATATTTCTGACAACAAACAAAAAATTGCGCATCAAACTAATAATGGAAGTTTAATTTTTCCACAGAACGAGCGATTTTTAAAACCTTAAACAACACCGCGCACTGCAGTCTTATTTTTGATTATGGACTATACCAATGGCATACTTGAAGATTTATCATGAATTACAGCAGGAGATTTTACAAGATATATACGAAAATGTAGGAACAAGTCGGATTTTGTTGTTTTACTCATGTTATTGAGAAAGAAAATGTTTAATTATATATTATTCCCTTATTATTGTAAATCAATGATGCAAATATCATATTGCTTTCTGCAAGCTCGCACGTGGCACTCTGCCAATTGGTATGGTTCAATGGACCTCCTACTTGGAAAACGGCGGGAAACGGCGGTTGGCCCTCGGAATATGTATTTCTAATAAAATGATTTTTACACTATTACAAACGTTTAAAAACATTAAAACTTCTAATCGACAATGTTATTTACAACGTTTAAAACAGAACACAGCCGCATTTTCGAAAATCAAATCGGTCTGCAACGTATAGTTTGAACAAACAATTGGAAGGGAACAAAAGAAATTGGTCAGTTCGTGAAACTGAAAGCTAAAATAAATTGAAGCAAAACATTTTAGTTGGCCCCACAACTACATATTTATATATTTGAAGTGATCTCAACCATATCATGACCTGTTTCACTGAATATACAGTACGTAAATTCTTCACACTTTTTTAAAATGATAATTGACATATTACGTTCAAATGGGTTTAACCATTTTGATGGTTTACAAAGTTATTAACATAAATATAATTTTACTATTCTAAGAATGATTGGGTGCAGGTAGTTGTAGCATGTGTGTATTGTCTATTATTCTTTGCTCTTGGGGGGTTGTGACCCGGTCAAACTGAGGTCAGCGGTCAAGACATAAGGACACCCAACAGGGGGCACAGAGGACAGCAGGGACCAGGATTGTCTGTACCGAGGGACCACCCAGCACAAAAATAGTGTATATTGTACAGAATGGTAATGAAATACAGGTTATATATGATTATCTCGTTTGGATGAATCAACAGCAAATATATTCTCTGTTCGTAATTTTCAAGTACTAAATGAAAATGCTGTTTCCTAACGCAACAATCAAATTTATGTTTGTTTACGTTTCATATAGTCTTTTGATATTTTGTTTGGTGATCAAAATAGTCTTTTAAACTAAGAGTCTGTTTTGCTTTGTTTTTTACTATCATTCTAGCAAAAAAAAAACATAAAAACGCAGAACGGATATCTAAAGAATGGTTATAGTGTTAGCAAGTGTTAGTAATAATTTCAAATGTTGCACAATGCTAAATATGCGACGCCCATAGTGAATTTATTAGGAACAGATTAGTGTTTTTTTAAGAGAGACAGCTGCTATTGTTCTAACAATTGTATCTGGCAAATTGATCAGTTTATGCTACCCCCTTGCTAGTAACATAAAACCACGGTGAGGTCAATAAGAACAGGAAGGAACGGTAGGTAGCAAAATTGTACACGATGTGATACAACTAGCGTAGCGTAAGCCTAGTAGCGTCTATATGGTGGGGGTTGAGAATTGAACGGACAAGTCGGGGCCGGCTCGTTTCCAACCTGTATATGGTTTAAAAAAGATAAGAATTTACTGAGAATACATGTTACTTCAATGAGTTTTAGGAATTGATGATTAACTTTTTAAAAGAAAACGTTAGCTTGCTGCAACCAAGTGTCACGAACATCCCAAGATTGCCGTAAGATTTGAGCGTTGTGTATTATATAAATTTTATATGTTTATAGTTGAAATAAGTGCTTCATCAAAACTAAGGCTGATACAACTTTCCTTCTTAATTACGTAGATGAAATATTTCAATTCTGCAGATAGCTATGAATTTCTTCAAATTTAAATCCCAACAATTTGCTAATATTTCACTTATGACATTAAATTAGCTTCGTGCTTCTCTATCCCTTCTTTGACTCAGAAGGATGAAATAATTATGAAAGATATTTTATAAAGATGAGTTTGTGGATTAACGTATTTGGATTCCTTGGATGTTTTTCAGTCTGTCGCTAAGACCTTGATCTCATTACATAGACAGACTACATAATAAGGACACGGAATACTTTTAGAAAGGGATCTAAGGAAAATGTTTTAAAATAGAAACAATATTAAACTAAATACTTAAACTGGTATTTTAATATCTACTATTAGAAAAAGATATAAAGTTGTTGGTGTTGATACTTCAAGTTAAAATAGTTAGCATATTGATTGTAACATGCTACGCCTTCGATTAGTGCAATTTTAAAGAATTAAACTGTTTCAATGGAGTTGGATAATCAGTCATTAAGGAACACCATAATATTTTTACTATGACAATATGTCCAAGTAAGAAATGTTTACTCATAGAGCTTTCTACTGCTGGAGTGAGCTTCACAATCACAAAGTTTAATGTAAAATATTGGAGACATTCATATCATTCATACTACAGTAACATATTGTTAACTTAATGTACCAACCTATAATTCTTTACTAACCTCTATAATACGGATGATTCGACTCATTCGGAAGTGATCGATCGATTCCGAACAAACGTTGACCAAACGTAGGCTGCAAATAAAAGTAAGCAACGTCTTGAAAAAAAGAGAAAAAACTAATAAACTAAAACTAAACCTATTCGATTGAACTTTCAAGTCTGCTTTAATTTCTCAAATTGTAGCTGTTTTCATAATAATTGTATTTTATTTATTAATAGTCTTATAAATAACAAGTTGCGTAGGCATATCATTTATTGATTATATTCTAATTAAAGTTTTGAATCCAGCAATTGAAATTAATTAAAGTCAGCGACAAGAGTAATGATGGAGTGCAAATAATTTAACGCTCGTCTGAGATCGCGCCAGCATCTGGCGACTACTCTCCGTTCAATATGGTACTTTGCAAGTACGCGCGTGCAATTTGCCTGCAGGTGCACTGTTAAAAATCCTAAAAATACGCAAGTAACACTCGATTATTACTCTTGGCGCTGACTATATCTATATCAATTCAATCACGCAGCACTTACCGTTTTCTTTGATGATTCTTCGATTGGAGAATCGTCGGACATTGTGCTTACCTAGATGAAAGTACTTAATTACAGAAGTTTACTAAATAAAACAATATTCAAAAGCTTATTTAGAGTCTGTAGTTGTTGTGAAAAGGAACTCAGGTTTTCAAAAAGCTAAACTATAACGTTACAACAAACATTTCAGAGGCACAATTAATATTTATGCTTTCAAAAAAAAAAGTAAAACTTTGGGGGAACTGTGAACTATGCAAACCATTTTACCACAAGAAGCATTAAACAAAGTAGGATGCATTATCAACCAACAGTGTATAACAGAAAATAAAAGTTAACATTCAAAAAAAAGCTAAAAACTTATTTTGAAACTAGTTTTTGCCGCCAACAGAAAATAATAATATTGCTGTAATTATGTATAATTGGCTAAGTTTTGTTAGTTTTGTTGAATCGATATATTTTGCATTTGAGTGTTGTGTTTGTCTTTAATGCATTCAACGGAACGAACGACGACGGACGAAACAACCACTGAAATACACGTAGGAAGATGGAAACGAAGATAAATATAGAAAATATTGTAGGAGTATTTAAAGAATATAAATATATTTCATATTTTAATCAGAATTCTACATTTGGGTGGCCTACAGTATGAAACTCTGACAAAGATCGCACTGTAGCGAGTTATAGTTTAAATAATTCTTAGGAAGGTGGAAACGATAAATGTACAAGTATAGTCCTCGACGAGAGTAATAATGGAGTGCCCAGCGTATTTTTAGCATTTTTAACACATTCAAAGATTGCAAAGAACTAAAATTACAGTTAAGTTTTTATTTAAAGCACTAATTTTGTTAAATATTATATTAATTAGACTGGGCTCAGAGGCATTTGGGACACCTTGATTCAGATATTGAACGATCGTTAATTCTTTCACCAGCACCCCTAAAAGACAAAACAATACCAATCACAGTTGAATAAGTATAGCAAATATGGACATGAAATGTTTCAAGTATTTGGAAGAAATATATGATATAAGTTGTTCAGTTGATCGACCGTTGGGAATTATAGTTATGAGTTCTATTTTAGAAAAGATTCTACTGAATTGTTGTTACGGACATCTAATCAAAATAATCTGTTATTTATAAAGATTTTTAAAGTAGGTAAACAATGATAATCTAATGGTTTACTACGAACATTTACATCACTATAGTTAACAGTACATGTGAGGAGATGAAATATTATTAAACGTACAAAAATAATGCCTCATTTCCCCCACAATATTTACAATACTTAATTTATTATTGGTTTACAAGCTAATTTATCTTGTTAGAAACCGAATTATCAGTGATTCAAAAATTTGTTGAATACGTTTTACATAGCAATCTTACAAGCTTAAAGCCACCAAGAGAAGAACCTCATTACCAAAGAACATAACATAAATGAAAGCAAATTCAAGTAAATATATGTTTCGTGGCAAACATAATATATTTCCGAGAGCTGCCATGTTCAAAAACTCTTTCCGTGACTTAATTTCTATTCTAGAAAGGCATTCTCGTATTTCGTGATTTGTTCGAAAGATATTTTGCAGTTTTTGCACGTTAGAAGGCAGCCTTTGTACACAGAATAGTACATCCAACCAAGTTAAAAACAAAGTTTAAATATATGTTTTTCAATACTTTTTACTCAAATTGTTTTGAAACGAAAGCAGTTTAAAGAATTCTGGGAACTTTTTAAGTTAAAAGAAATGTTTGTGAAGATGATTTTAAAAGTCTTGAGCTCCTGAGCTGCTTATTAATATGTTACCTATGTAATTAGAAAACTCACGGGAATATCACATGGTAAAATTAAAGTTCAAAGTATGTTGAAACAATTAAACTACCCTATAATTATTTATTATTTTATACACTTGAAAAATATGTTCCGTAATATCATTTTCGTTGATAATTTGCGGATTTTTCTCATCGATTACGTATATAAGTGTTAATAACCTTAAGCTATGAAACCAGACAATTCCAACTAATATCTATGATAAATAAATGTTATGACAAGATGTCTGTAGTAGCTTCTACGAGTTTGCTTTTGTAGAGCTTGCGGTACAAATTCTATTGAAACCTGACCTTAAGTCAATGTTCTATCGTTTGTTGAATAGAAAACAAAGAATATGAGGTTATATAGGGAATTCCTCCGTGTTTTTCCATATTGCTATCAATTAATGATTGTAAAACGTTTTAAAAATGAACCGAATACATTGAGGTGTGAAGATTTTTGAAGGAAGACTTGGAAAGTTCAGAACTGTTTATGGCTGCATTTCTAGATCCAAGAAGAAGTATACCGCATTTTTAAAATGTTTAGTGAGTTGCCATAAGTACGTCTAACTAAAAGCATAAAAATATTGACTTCCTATAGTCGACGGATTTATTGCTTGCAAGGGTATACGGTCGGTTTTGAAACCCGAAATGTATAGCGCTCCAGCGCAACATTCACAGTCCTTCACCTGCAAGCAAGTCGTCCGTCGACTATATACATTCTATAACTTCTATTTTTTATATCATTATACTTTAAATCTATGTAATACAAAGTTATAACTTTCTTTGTTATTTTTGTGTGGTCTAGGGTTTACTAATTAGAGTTGGTTTGACGAACTACTGTGTTTCCTAAAACAACGGTAGCATACAAACGCAATTCTGTAAAATAATCGCTCGTTGAACTTCACTGGTAAGTTGTAGAAACGATATCTTGTTTTCTAACAATTGTAAGAAATGAATTTACCTAATAATAAGTTGTGCATATTACCGGTGCAATAGTACTGAAACAGTCTAAACAACATTAAAACTAAGTATAAAATAAAAGAGTTCTAAATATCTTTGTAGGGGGTCGGGTGCTGTGAGTTCTGCTTGACTGAATTGGGTCTGTGTTGAACTGGTGCACGCAGCAACAGACAAACACTGCGAAATGAGACAATCACGCAAGACTCATAGAAGCCAAATATAAATATAGAACACAGATGAAATACGGGAATACCGTAGTACTGTTGGTAATTAAACAACTATTGTCCATTTAGATGTTTATTTGTTTATAATTGCAACTACAATGCTATACTTATTTAAGAACAATGAATGAACGCTGTGATTGCTTCTACAAGAGCTATGCCATGTTATCCTGTTTCGAAACATTTCGGAAACGCATTGGACAAAAACCGCTTACCAGTTCAATTGTCTACATAACTCCATTTTACTGTTGATAATCGATATTTGAGCGGGTGCAAATCATTATCCAAATTTTATTCGCAAATATAATTATATATACTTTGATTTTGTATGTATCGACGGTTCATTTTTACGTTGCTTGTTCGAAGAATTTTTAATTATTTGAGATTATAGGTTCTTTGATTCATCTGAACAGATAATAATGATATGATATTGGGCGGATATAACCTTAGCAATGTTAATTGAATGGTTCATTGTACCATACATGAATCATTTTTGTATTTTATCTAGCAATATGTTGTTTCAAACCTTTTATTACATTCAAATACCGCAGAACACCTTGAAAACCTAAGACTGTCCAGATATAATTCATACCAGAAAGCTTCACCTTATGATCTAGAGGTATGGTTCAAACCTCTCGAAAAAAGAATCCTCAGAACACTACGTGCTTTGCTATGGAACTCCGGTTTTCTAAATTTCTCCGCCGCACTTCATCGCTCTACAACAATCACAATATGTGATCTTATGTTTTCTAAACAAATAAACAAACTTTTAAACTATTAATGGTTTCGTAAGCTATAAATGCAGACCATAATTCAATCACCATTCGCCTACACTTTTATTTTCTCACTAGTTGTTTCGTGAATCGGTCTATTCTCGCTCAGTGCTCATTCATTGTGCACACTGCCTGCAATGGTAAGAATGCTAATAATAGAAAGTAGCCGTACCATAAATAGAACTATGAGGGGGCTCGTGTACGCACGTTTGCGATAGGAATGCACTCTGAGTAGAGATATTTATATCATGAACAAAGAAAGAATAAAAGAGTTTGGAACATATTAGGGATATATAGAATATTTGTGGTATGATATGTAGTAACTGTACAGAAGCCCAAAAAAACTATACTATTCATATAATTGCTTTCTAATAAAATGCATTATTGAAACACTTCATATATTTAGTTGTAAATGACCTGTTTCTGATAATATACATAGAAAGTCACCTTACCGTATACATATATAACAAGTGGGGAGGGATGTAGAAGTATTGAACATACGATGATTATTTTCTGATCATGAGTACCAACGCTGAACTGATTGTTATTTGCCATTGTGAGAACTTCTAAGCACTCCAAATAATGAATTGCTGATCTACAATTGATCGATTAGAACGCATTTTGGTACAATTTTAATTTTGCTTGTATATTTAACCACGAATTGACGTTCTCAAAAATTATTATATTACGGTTTTAGAATTACTTATAAATACACTAACTAACTGTGCTGTTCATTGACTGTTGATGCTCTCGCTGCGTATACTTATTTTTGTAGCATTTTAAATACACAATGCAGTCAAGAACAAGAAAGAATACTTTTCGATAATACGAATATTTCTAGTATATTAACGCGAGTAATATGAACCTATGGTAGAGGGAATATATAAGTGAATTATTTATTGATAACATCCTCCACTTCTGAAGGGATAACAAGTTACAAGGAATCAGAGAATAAAACGGGATCGTTTTCAGATCGAGTACGGTGTATTCCATCCTACAACGTTTACATTCAGTTACTAAACTATATTTTTGTCGTTTTCAATTATAGTTGAATTCAAGAATAAAGAGGTCGTGTTAAGAAATCGATTTTTGTATGAGCCTGTTTTGCTATTAGAACGCAAGCAATCTGCGAATGCTTTACAGCCAACGTTGCAGTTGCCAGAACCGCGCGCTAACTTTGACGGCAGGTGCGGTGGAGAAAATCTAAAATATACGCAGGGAGACCAAACTATACAACTATTTCAAAAACTTCTCTGTAAAAAGCTCTCCAGATGAATCATCATGTTCAATAAACAAGCTTAACTTCTAACACAGCTT
>JAQGAV010004227.1:0-10715 GCA_034691345.1 Phasmarhabditis papillosa | reverse complement strand
AATAATAACAAAAAGCAAACCCGGCCCGGGGTTTTGGAAATGTCGGCCCGGGCCGGCCCGACGAATGTCGAGCCCTGCCCGTGCCTACAGAGAGTATCCACACCAGCTAGAAATCAGCCCACAAAAGATGTACAGATAATACCAATTAGATAAAATATAGCATGAAGGGTTTATTTGGGCAGACACTAAATATTGGCGATCGGCGACAACTAATAGATCATGAGAAGTTAACTTGAAGATTTTGGGACAAATATACTCAAACTATCGCAGGAAAAATTCAGAAAAAATTCAGCGAGTCTAGGAGCGGCAAACTATTTTGGACCGATTTTTTCAAAACGATCCTTCGCCTACTGTACTATTTAATGAAGAAAAAATTACCCCCTGCGTAATTGAAAGTTTTTTCGTCTCGCTGATTTCCTTTTCATCAATCTTTCAGAATTTGTCTAAAATACGATACCTTGCATAAGAAATGTTGGACATAGCCAACATTGGACGCTTCTTGCAGTGTCATATGAGCCTACAGAGAGTATGAACACGAACTAGAAATCATCCCATAAAAGATGTACAGATAATACCAATTAGATAAAATGTAGCGTGAAAGCTTTATTTGGTAAGATATACGAGATATCTGATGACCGACACTAAATATGGGCGAAAAGTTGAAAACTCCTAGCTCCATGGAGACTAAGAAGAAGATATTAAGATGAACAACATCGTATTATGGTTAATTCCAACCACGAGGCTGAGTGATTTTTCAATTTTTCTTAGAACATACCGCTCAGTGGAACCAGTCAAACAATAAGTTTAAGTATGAACCATACTAAATAGTATGAAAGCAAAAAGAGTAACTTAAAAAATATCAAATATAATTCAGCGCCAGTGTCTAGTTCTGGAATCAAAAATGCGTTAAAAAAAATGCGTAAAAGCATGTTTCTGCGATCAGGCTTCGATACGGATCAAGTAATATTTGAAGATGAATATCGAGATTGCGAGAAGTATGAGATCACAGATCGATAATTTGTTCAAAATGGCGTACTAAAAGTTATGTTCTAGAAATGTTATGTCTCGCTGGAAAGTTGAATTCGAGGGCTAGCTATAATGAGAGCTACATGAAATTTCGTCCATTGTCTATTATAGTAAATGTCAAAAGTGTAATATGAAGCAGTTAGCGGACATCAAACTACAGCTTACTATCTACACGATAAAGGTTGACACTCATCCAGAGAAGAAACGAATGCGCGGAGTATTTTAAACTGATGATAAGTCTTATATTGTAGCTTTTGATTTTTGGAAAGTGTCGAAGCCGATTTGTTTGATACCCTAAAAATGTTCGACTTGCTTTTTTCAAAACAAAATAGACGAAATAATCTTCCATTCAAAGATAAAAATAGAGGAATCGAAATTTGCAGTAGTTGTATGAAGCTCGGAATGCAAACGCTAACTGTATTTCAAATAAATGACTGAAGTGAGCAACGTTTCCTCAAGTAACAAAAGGTCGGTCAACCGCTCTGTAATGAAACAATGTTCACTATGATCGGCAGCTTCAAAGCAAGTGAACATCAGTTAATTATGAATGTTAAACTAGTTATAACTCGAACAATAGAGAAAGATCCTCAAACAAAAGCCGTCTGGAAGATAAGGATCAAAACTATCTGGTTAGGCCATTAATTGGTCCCTTCAGTTCCGCAAGATTCGCATATAAGATTAAAAAGAAGGCTTGTAAAATGCGAAAAACTGTAAGTGGTTTATTGACATATTTGAGAAGAAAGGATCAAAAGGAAATAGCCTATTATGGTTGTTTGCTTAGGCTGATGGCTTGCAAAGTAAGACTAACAGCTGCTGCCAGAATTATGACGACAACCATTTGCAAAAATTACGACTTTCTACTTTTTCGCGTGAAGGCTCGTTAATTAAAAAAACATGTAATATCCAGAAAAAAGTAGCGATGTGAACTCAATATCAAACGCATCGGTTTACAAAACTACGAAACCACAATCCCCATACCACAGATTACATTCAATATTAAAAAATCTTCATTTTACAGTAGATTATTAACACTATAAATATTATTATCAATCGTTATTACAAGTATACGAAAGTTAATACAAAGGAAAATTAGAACAAGGGAAATGTAAAGGTAAAACAGTTATCACAAAGTAGAAAATTAACAAATTACAATCTTAGAAAAAATTAATATTAATATACAGAACCAGTATGAAATCCGTAGAACACAAAAACAAATACATCAACAGAAATGTAAACGGATAAAACATATAAAAACTGATAACATGTACCTAACTAACTACAGGCATACATCAGAGTAAATCAAATTCATCAGTGGATAAGGACAGTTCATCACATAATCAGACCAGCTTTTCTTGCCATACCATAGAACTCTGATTGCCTATTCGAGAGTAGGTTGTGAGGACTATCGAATTCAGCTATCCTGCCTTCGCTTAGAACAATGATCCTGAACCATAAAAATATACTGTAAAATGACACAATGCCTACTTGTCATAGTCCATAATGGTATTAAGACGGTGGGCAATCGTTAAAACAGAAGCATCCGCGAACTCTTCCCGAATTGTCCTTTGAATGAGAGAATCCGTACTGACATCAACAGCAGCTGTGGCTTCGTCCAATATTAAGACCTTGGTCTTTCTTAGTAGCGCTCTAGCTAGGCAGACAAGTTGGCGTTGACCAACACTGAACATACTTGGTTACACAATCAATAAGAAATAATTTTATACCTGATGTTCTCTCCTCCTTCAGTAATTTCATGTTCTAGTTGAGCCGGTTGAGCGGTAGCAAAAGGTTTCAAGTTGGCCATCTCCAATGCTCTCCAGATTTGCTCATCAGTGTGCTTTCCAAATGGATCGAGATTGAACCTAGATTTGAAAGTTGCCCATATATAATGATCAACTAATACCTTAACGTTCCAGAGAACAAAACTGGATCCTGTGGAATGATTGTTAAATTACTTCTTAAATCGTGAAGACCAAGATCCCTAATGTTAACTCCATCAATTACAATGTTGCCTTCAGCCGGTTCGATCATACGGAATAATGCCAGCGTTACGGAGGATTTTCCTGAAAAATAATGTTGATGGCAATATTACAACAAGTAATACCAGCTCCAGTTCTTCCAACAATTCCTACTTTCTCATGAGGACCAATCTCAACATTCAGCTGCTTGACGACAAGATCTAAACCAGGACGATACCTAAATCGTTTGTGTAAATAAGATACAAATAATATCGTTTAACCTGGTTGAATAGTTGTTGAGAATAATTTTTCCTTCATTTGGCCAGTGCTTTGGTGGTTCATAACCGTCTTCAGACTTCCATTCAGCCTAAAATTGCGCAATTAGAATAAAGTTAAACATGAGAATATGGATACCTCAGACGGAGTATCCGAGTACTCTTTAACACGCTCAACGGACACAATGTTGGTTTCTAGCTTTGAAATCTGTCTTACAGCAAAGTTAAGAACAGTGGTAATATTCAAAGCATATGAAACCGAGAGACCAATAACACCAGACGAGGTAGTGTCACGCATCAGTGCAGCACAAAGAGCGGCGAACAGCACGATGCTGTTTCCAACAAATTCCAGCCGAACAGACATCCATCGATTGGCTACGTAGCTCAGGTAGCGGCACTTAACAATCAAAAATTATAAAATTCTCTAGGAACGCCTATACCTGTACATGAGAATCCACTTTCTGCTGCGAGAGGTTGCAAAATCGATCAGTGAGCCGATATGATCGAATTGTGGCAGCCCCTTGAATACTCTCGCTTAGATGACTGTAGATTGGAGATCTTGTAATGGATTCAAGTCTCTTTAGTTGACGAGATGTTGCTATGTAGTAGCGCTGAATAAATAGTAAACAATTATATTTGGACACATGCTATCAACTAACCATGACCAACATGTATATGATTGAGAGTGGCAATATGACAACTCCGAAAATCGGTGTGGAAATCATAATGATAAGTAGCGTTGAGAGTACTTGCATGATGCATTGGAAGAAGAATTGAACATTTAATGGCAGCAACAAATCGACAGTTTCAATATCCTGAATTAAGAAAGTTACGAACGATATCAGTAGAAATCAGACTTTTCCAATTCTGTTCAGGATTCTTCCAAAAGGCGTTGTATCAAAGAAAGACATTGGCGCACGGAACAGTGAGTGCAGAAGCGGAGCGTGTAGATTTCGTGATGCACGGACTCCGCCGAACAATAGCGACAGCATTCCGATGAAGAGAAGTATAACTAAAAAAACAATAAATCCAGGCTTGAATATCAAAGAAACCTTCGGTGAATCCCAGCATAGCATACACTCCCAGTCTTGATTGAACAGTCATCAATCCTGTCTTGTTAGTCTTCGTATTGTCATTTGACCTAGATAGAAACAGATAGATTTGAACCAATTGGAAAATTTACCAATCAGTAAGCCATAAATTTCTTCCCATGGATACAAATGTACTGAACGTCATTCCACCAATGAATAGGATGCTGAGAATAGCACCCATTGCTCCAAAATAGACCATGTATGTTTCATACTTCACCTATAAATTTTTGTACATTTACATGGTTCAGTTGTACAACATACTCGTCCAACTTCCACTTTCTCGGCTTGAGTGAGTTGTCCTGCTGTGTTCGACGATTGTACAACTGTCGATGTACCGGCTTGACTCTTGGCGGTGTGGCAACGCTTTCGACCGGAAACGCTGCTACCCTGAATGAAGACTAAGGGTTGAGAAAAACCTTTTCTGAACACACCTTTTTCATGGTTGAAGTGCTCACACGACGTCTCGAGATAATTCCAGAAACGGTTGACATGTGCGAAGTTCCCAGTACGTGATCCAGTGGGGAAACACCGGCCTGCATAACGTCATCGTCGGCGGCCCATTCGTCATCATCATCATCATCGAGTGGATATCCTGAACAAGCACATGTAGTTACCATCAGATTGCAACCAGTAAATTGATAACAAACGTCACAAATTGTAGTTGTAGTGAAATAGGATTTCGAATATGCATATTTTGAGCATTACGCTCGTAAATACGCAACATTTTAAAATCAGTTGCTGAAATCCAGCGTATTCTCAGCTGAGCACAGCGTAATTTTAAATCCGTAGCTACCTCCATGGTCACTTCCGGATTCCTCTTCCTCCTCTGCTTCTCGTCTACGACGGTCTTGCTCTTCTTTCTCGCATTCTTCCAGAAGTGGGGCAAGAGCACCTTGAACATTCAATTCGGCATAACTGCCTTCGTGCTCGATCTTTCCATCTAAATAAGTTGTTAATAAAATATGTATAACAATGATACCTTTCATAATGAGAATTAAATCCGAATGTCTCAAGAAAGACAACTCGTTCGTAACCAAAATTCTGGTTTTGTTGCGAAGCATTCCTTCGGGACCGATAACAGAATTGAAGAGCTAAACACATATTTTAATTAGGAAGATCGATTTAAAAATCAGTACCTGAGCTCCAACATGAGCATCAACAGCACTCATTGGATCATCGAGGAGATAAACATCGTGGTTCTGGTATACAGCACGAGCCAACGAGATACGTGCTTTCTGACCACCAGAAAGATTTATTCCCTAGCATGATGTATTAATATGCAACTTGATCCGATATCAAACCTTTTCTCCAATTTCAGTTTGATCTCCAGACATAAACATTTGGAAGTCAGGCAGTAGAGCACACGCATCAATTACACGATTGTAGAAGTACTCATCAAACACCTTTCCGAAGGTGATGTTCTGACGAATAGTTTGATTTTGCATCCAAGCTTGTTGTGGAACGTAGGACACTCTTCCACTGACGCCAACATAACCGCGGAGCCGCTCCATTTCGCCTAAAAATGGAAAATAGGTAAACAAAATTTAAAGTAAAACAAACCCATCAGTGCCTGCATGAGGGAACTCTTTCCGGATCCCACTCTTCCGACAACCGTGATGAGCTGCCCTTTCTGGCAGGAGAAGTTTAGGTTGCTTAGAGACGGTCCGGACTCTTCCGGATCCCAAGCCAGGGTGGCATCAGTGACTTGGATGCAGTCGTCATCTAAATAAGATAAATAAAATTCGCAGAGATTCCGGAGCTGACTATCGCGGCCCTGTGTATCAATCGAATCCGGCGACAGCTCTTCAGTTACCAGGAACTCCTTTAGACGACGATTGGAAACGATGATCTTAAAATGAAATCGTTGCATCATTGATTTAGATAAAACTTACTCCGACAGTTTGCGTAATGAGCTCCGCAACTTGAGACATCGGTGTTCGCAATTGGTTGAAGAGTGTAAGAGATACGAAGGCAATTTCCGGTGTTAGAACGTTGTTCACATCAATGTAGATGAAGGTGGCAAATGTTGAGAGTGCAACCTGTAAAGATGGTGTTGCAATTATTCTATGAGAAAAATGTGTACCAAAAAGGGTGATGCGGAGTTCAACATGTCCGAAAATGTTCTAAGGAATGCAGCCTTCTTGATGAGTCCGAGTTCCTTCTCTCTGAGATCCACGATCACGGCTTCCATTGGAGGTTCCCAAGCGTAAAGTTTGATAACCTGAATACATTTAATTAGTGATTTACAGCATACGCCGCGTACTTTTATTCCATTCAAGACTTCGTTGACCATTTTTGTGCGCTCATCCTTGTATTTCATCTGCTCTACTTGCCATTTTCGAACCAGCATCGTGATTAGGAAGTTGATGGGGAAGAGAGCAACCATTACGATCACTCCAGCCATAACAGATACACCAATCTGCTGCCATAAGAAAAACAGAGCTAGTCCTATCTGTAATGAATCAATACAATTGATTCATAGCGTGATGAAAGTACTCATTTAAATATTTATGAAAATATATTTAAGAATTTAGAGAAAAAAAAGTTTTCAGAACAGGATTAAATTTGCGTGTGAGAATACCACAATCTCATACAATTTTAGTCAATAACAGAAATCCATCAAATCATAAGCAGTTGCATACCCATCCATATTAGACTACGCTGTAATCACCTGTAGGGGATTACTCCAATATTGCATTGTGTTGGGTGAGATTTGCTGGAATCTGTCGATATCGATCGCCATTAAGTTGACGATTTCTCCGACAGTTCTCTCACGACGAGCTGCATTGGATAGTCGAAGAGTCTAGATAATTACGCGGCATAGGAACTGCAAATTAGGTAAATACCTTCTTATATACGGCAGCCGTTAGGCAGGTTTGCACACGAGTACCACAACGGTACATAATATAGTAGTACTGAGATTGAAGGAGAGACGATACTTGGGCACATCCGAACATCGTAAATGCGAGCAGAACTCCTTGCCAGAGTGGACGAGACAGGTCCTCAGTGAATCGAATGAGTGACCTAAACAATCAACGTATATAACAAAAGTATAATATATTATCACTTCAGAAGAATTGGGTTGCAGAAGGTGAGAATATCGGAGAAAAATTTCACAGCCATCGCAGTGATAATATCCCATTTGAACATAAGGAATAGGCAATAAATAATCGATGGCGGTTTGATAGCTGCGCCGGATCTTGTAGGGAGGCTTCCATAATTATCCTGAAGCAACGAAGTTAAAATGAAACATGGAGTGTGAATAACCGATGAGTTGCTGGCTTCAGCGGTCAGTAGTGGAGCACGGTCGCTGCTGTAACTTCTAGATCTGGCAGTCGAAGCTCTTGAGCGCATAGAACCAGAACGAGATCGGCTGCCATTATACTCTACAAGCGGAACAATTATGCGCGAAATACTGGCAAAACGCACTGTCTATGGCCTTCTCCCAGATTGTGAACCACTTCGGCACCAGGTATGCAGAACATTCGGTGTTGTTGAGCGCATATAGATCCTCCATTGTTAGTGGTTTCTTCAGACCCTTTGAGCAGATGCCGTTGAACCACCACATGGTCAATCTGTTCAAGAAGGACGAAGAGCCCTCAGGTGATGCTAGCTAAAAATTATAATACGTTACGAGCTAAGGCAACTGCGAAATACCCCTTCATGCATTGGTTTGTAGTTGGCATGAACGAGCTTGTCAGCGTAGGCATACATCAAAGCTTCCATCGCGCAGAGTGGCCACCAAACGAAGTACGCTGTCATACGGATATAATCCAAGGCAAACATCTTCTAAAAGACGAAAATTATTAGAACATAACCACGAAAATAGCAACCTCCGGATTTTTATTCGTTGCATTCAGCCAATAGTAGAGTTCAGGAAGTCCGCATAGAGCAAACAACATCCAAGCCATAAATAGGCCGGCCGATGTGACTTTTCCGTATTTTCTTGAGGCAATAGCGAAGACGGTTAACAGCATCTACAAATAATTTGAATATTAAGGTATGATTACTACGAAGTTACCATAGCCAAACAGAGCATTAGCGGATACACAAAGTCGACAGCATCGGGGAACTCATTGAACACCGCTTGGTAGAAGGCAAGGACAAATTGCAGCAATGCAATTGCTGCCAGAACACACGGTATAGCCTATAACACTGAATTTAGAACTATCTGATAGAGGGAAACATACCACTTTACATTTCAATAGTTTTGTCCATCTCAGTGGATTGCCGCTTCGGTAGAAAATCTGTCCAGTTAGTATTGGTGATATGAGGAAGATGAACAGACATGGCACCCAGACGAGTACCGTATGGTGAAAGCACTGAGTGAGGGTCGGCACTCTTGTTGCATTCCAGGCCTTCGCATCCTAGAAATAAAAATAGGATAAATACGGAAAACTGGAAATAACGGTGCGAATTCTATCAAGAGTAGCATTCCACGTGAGACAAAGAAACTTCTTTTAAAGACCAACCAATCCCTAGTTCCCCAAATTAGCTACATTCACATAGCAAGAGTTTTCCAAAATATGAAGATCGTTTTGAGAAAAACAAATACTCAAAATCGAGGAGGTAAATCGAACTTTGTCCAAATTACACAAACAAAGAGCCCAATCGATAAGAACTGTCTTATCAGCAGCGGTGACGGTCCATAAGGTTCAAAACAATCTAGAAAAAAAGATTCGCCTGACGCGAACAATGCAAGGACGGTAGCGTAGTAAACAATCCTCACCCAGAACTTTTCGCCACAAAAAGAGTCTAAACCGCTGAGACGGTTTTCTTCTTGTATCCCGTATTCCATAAAACTTTGCTGCAGTTTCTTCTCAAGCTTCTTCAACCACAATATGAAGAATCGACGGGATTTTCCAGGATGTCCGGCGAGAACCCTAGAAATACAATTAGTTATACATACATCCCTGTGCGAAAAAGAATACAGCAAACAAAGCAGACTAAAACTTGCAGATGGCAGTACAGCTATTCCAACAAAATTAAAGAAAATAAACAAACAAAAACCACGAAAAAATTGAAAAGAAACTGAATCTTAGGAAAGCAGACCCCTACAATGATGACTTTGACCGTTTGAATTTTGATCTACCCTCAACTTTTGGCGCTAGTTTCAAAAGCGCCAAAAAGTTGCATTCAAAAACTTTCGAGCATTCAAAATTTCTTTGGCAATATTTTCTAAGATATCTTTATTTTATATATTCTGTTTTGAATAATTTACGCTGTTTTTCGATTAGGATGCTTCTACTATGTATAAACTATTAGCGTGAACGCAAATAGAAATCTGCGAAGCATTTCGAAAATATAGGAAAACATAACGGCGTTAGCTTGCAAAATATTGTCTAGTTTATTTAATTGCGTTGAAATGATAATAGGATTTACTGTCCTTAAGCTGGTATGATTATATCAAAGTGATTACCAAGAAATTAAATATTTATTTAAAGTTAAATATATCCTAAGTTTGTACGAAGAGAAAACAATATCTTCTATTTCATACAGCTGATATCAATAGGAAGAATATGAGCTAAAATGCATATATGCTAAATATCCAATATCATTTTCATATAACACCCAGTCTCAACTATGTGACCAGTTCACCAAAAGTGCAAGATTGATTCGTGAAAATCGGGTGCTGCTCGTAAAATACGGACAATAGGACAAGAAATTTGACAGGAGAGCGTTGAACGGTGCTAAGCTTATAATATATTATCAGAAGAAAAAAAAAGAATTGAAAATGGCCCCTCGTTGCCAAGCACCCCAGATAAGGCTCGTCCGACTAATTGTCCATGTTAACACCAGAACACTGTGAGCGGTTTCTCTTATTACATTGCCCGGTGTCAGGGAAATTTATGGGTAACAGCTTGGTAATAGGTATTGATTGCAATCGGTTTTAGGGTAAACTATTAGGAAAATGGTAATTTGGTGCATGAATGATACAATATCAGGAGATTTGTACGTAAATGAATTGGTGATGCAGTTTAGATCCTTAATTTGCCATTAAGTATCGAAATATGGATGTTAAATGCTAATCGTAATGGCGTATACAACTCTGTAAGCATGCTTGCCATACAGTTGCTGAGGATATGCTGTAGGTTACGAAAGCGTTATTATACACACATTGAGTAATTCTCAATAGAGGACCGACAACTGGCATGTTCACACTAATTTACTACTGAATTCACTACTTCTCTGTAAGTATTTAATGGACTCCTATTTTAGATCGTTGGTATATAAGAGTTAGTCTTACTAATCCGAGTTATCGTTGAAACAATATATCATATATTGTATTATATAGTCTGTCTTCAAACCTACGGTCCGCGCGCCGTTGCCGAGATGGGCAGCGGGCGCGTAAATTAATTAATCGT
>JAQGAV010004226.1:0-10717 GCA_034691345.1 Phasmarhabditis papillosa | reverse complement strand
TTTTCCTTTCAATCGCAGTTCATTTAGATGTTTTCATGTTTTATTCCGCTAAAAGTTGTTTATTTGAATAAAAAAATAAACAAGTAAACATAAAATTTACAATTTCTTTATGTTATAGTCTTTTTTGCAAGTTCTTGACATTTTACAAGAAGAATTTTAATTAAAAGTGGTTTTCTGATTCACGAGTTTGGCATTTTAACAATAGCAGAACATGAAGACGAAGCAAGTGCGGAAAGCTTGCTTCAGAAGAAATTATTCTTATTCATACAGAAAACTTTTTTCTATGGCACTGGTTGTGTTTACATTGATGATGTTTCAAAACAGATTAAGCTTGGAAGTTTAATACAACAACTTTTTTATTTTAGGCTTGAAGTTAAGGTGTTGCTTTAGTTTCTCAAAGTTTTTATAGTCAGATTCCAAAGTACTGCGTATTTTACCGCTTTCAACACTGCACCCGCTGGCAATTTACGCGCGCGGTAATTGCAAGTTTGACTTTATTTCTTACGTATCAGACGAAAACTTATTTTTCCGCGTGCGCCAATTTAATTTTACACGGCTGTATTACTCTGTAATCCGACTATATCTACACATCATTCTGTACTGTTTAGAATACATTAATATGTTATTAAGATTATATTTTAGTTCCTACATCCTATTTTGAGTATTTCAAAGTATTTTATTTCCTGTAATCGTATATATCACACAATAATAGTAGATTTCTTCGAGGGAGGGTATCGGCCATTCATTCTGGAATCTTCTGAGCAGACATGGCTGGCTCCTTTCTAACATTCAGTCTTCGGGTGCACGAAACTCTTTTTTTCTATTTTGGCTCCCATTTTGAATTTAAACTAAACCATTTGTTTTAATACAGTTATCGCATTATAGCGGCGTTTCGGGTAAAAGGTCGCCGTTTTTCTCCCTTTATATTGAACCGAAAAAGTAGTCGGCAAATTGCCTGTTTCAACAATGTGTATAAACCGGACAAATGTAATTTATATGTACAAAAGTATGTTTTTGCAGGAATTTTGTAATCATTATTTGTCCCTGAAAACTGATTTATCCAATTTGCTTTGTTTTAAGACTTTGGAGTATTCTAGTATATAAACTTGTATATACTTCTTATAGTCTGATACAAGTGTATGAATGGAGTGTTAGTTGCGTATTCTATGAATAATTTTGTTTAGAAAGAAAGAAACGTTTATTGATTACCAGAAAACACAAAACAAATAAAAATTGCTGAATATTGTTTAATAACTTGATATTTACGTTGTTCGCAAACTTTCAGAGTCCATTTCATCAAGACTCTTTCCTAACACTTCAGTATTACTATTGAATCGGACTATACGTGATGCATGCTTGTCGTTTATAAATGTTGTTCTTTCGTAAGTATACGATTTGTTATAGTCGGATCCAAAATCAAAAAATGGAGTGTAAAAAATAGTTTTCAAGCGAAAACTGCTTCTACGCAATTGCTTTTGCCTTGTAAATAATTTTCTACACTCCATTATTCGTTTTGAATCCGAATATACCAATGTTCTCTAAAACATAGCGAAATATCTAGACCACTTTTCCGCAAAATACAGGATGTCTATAAAGTTTTTCTCCAAGTTTGAAGCGGAACTGCCGAACATAATTAGTTCGCGGGTTCACTAATTGTTCACAAGATGTACTTTGCAATGTATTTCTACCAACTTAATTGAGTTTCATTCTATTTTACTTATTTATAATGTTTATATTTTATTTAACCTTCTTTTCCTATTCATTTCTAACCATTTCAACGTTTTTCTCTTTCAGATACAATCTAAACGATCGATCTACCTCTATTTTTACTATTGGTTTAGGCCGATTCTAGGCAATATAAATGTAGGTTTGAAGAACTAGGTTTATACAAGGGATTCTGGAAGAATGATTTTAAGAATTTAATGAATAGGCTCTCTTGGGTTCACTAATATGTACACTATTTTCATCCAAAAAGGCAGTAGGTTCACTTGTACTGACTGATTTGCTCAGAAGTTTTGAGCAAAATTTGCTTGATGAATAAGGCATATATGCTGGATCCATAAACCAGATGAATATACAGTAGCTTATGCAGCTTTTAACGTTTACTTATCTTTCACACTTTTTAAATTTCATCATAGCTTATGTGCAGGGGTGTTCACGGGCCAACGCGGTCCGGCCCGCTTAAACTACAAACCTGGTTTTGTTATTCATTTTCCTTGAATCCACAAAATATATAATAGATATGAATAGACTAATTTTGATTTAGTTGTATATGTACATATTTCCCTATACGATTCACTTTTTACAGAATGTGGTTCGAAGAGCGAAGTTGGTCTAATCTGCGAATGTCAGAATTAGTGGAAGAGTGGAGAGACCTTTGGCCTTATAAGGTGAGAGAATGGAACATTGCCATAAAAACAGTACACACAAGCTTACATAATTTCCTTACTAAAAAAGTCAATACTGAAAAACATAGCCAAAAGATGTGAAAACAAAAGTACGTTTTCAACGGTGAAGTCTCTACAAAAACAGTACTCGAAAGATCGTACTCTTCTGACGACTGATTTTAAGTCTCATTCAATTTCTGAAAACTTTGATAACATTTTCATTTTACTTTTCAGTTCGATATTGTATTTGCTGCCATCAGTTATGTGTTTGCCACTACCAATTTCCTCAATTTGCCGAGGTTAATACTGGAAAACGGAGGAGGTTTGTTCAATTTTACAGAATAATTTTGAACTTTCACGATCCTTATGTTCCGATCTATTCAAACGCAAAATATATAGTCTATATCAAGATCTAATGGTAAGTTTCCACGGCAGGAGTCCGCGGAGCAGCGGGGTTAAAAAAACGAAGGAAAAATCTTAGGATGTTGAGACTTTTCTGCAAATATATATTCATTTTCATCTAACATCACCTCTCTACAGGATAATACGCTGAAACCCGAGTTTTTGGTTGAGACTATATATTCTTTGAATAAGCTATAGCCAGCCCCGTGAGTATTAATGGAGTATCACTTGCGTATTTTTAACACCGCATCTGCAGGCAAATTGCACACGCGTACTTGCAAAGTACAATGTTGAACTGAGAGTAGCCGCCAGATGCTGGCGCAGAGCTCGCAAAAGTAACTCAGACGAGCGTTGTATTCTTTACACTCCATCATTACTCTTGGCGCTGGCTATAACAGACATTATTCTTTTGGTTAATTGCCTATATTTCAGTTGCCTTCATTGCTGCCTACGGAGCATCCTTGCTGGGTCTTGTGCTGCCTACAATAATACTAGAATTAGCCGTAGGCCAACTTACTGGCCGCGCTCCAGTGCAAGCGTTCTACAATCTCAGTCCAGTGTTTAAAGGTTGGTTTATAGGAAAGCACGATTGCTGCTTAAACCTGCAAATATTAAAAATATGCATAGGTGATAAAATCAAAAAGTATTATCGATTGTTTTTGTACTAAATTTTAATGTAAAATTGGTGGAACTATTTCGTTTCGTCCATAAGTCTCATTCGAAATACCTCCGACCAGTGCCCGGGGCTCATCAGTAAGACAGGCACTGATCGTGTCAAAATGAACGCCAACAGCGTATAAAAGATCTACTCATTGTTTAGTTGACTTTCTTCTCTTGAGTTCAACAAAATAGACATTTATAATTTAGGAAAACTAGTTTCAATTATATATAAGTTAAGCTTATTTCGTCAAGTACAAATAAGTTTTGCATACGTTTCCCTATTAATTTACCGAATATTTTTAGGTGTCGGGGTCTCGCAGGTTCTATTTTCGTTTGTCGTGCTGGCTTGCATGACTCGGTTCCTAGGATGGTTAATACTCTATGCTTTCAATCTCTTTTACTTTATCAATAGACCAGGTTTGTTAAACGCTGAAAATTAAAAACTAATGTTATTCTAGGTCTTCCATGGTTGAACTGTCAAGGTTTCTTCGAAATTATATCTCAGCCTTGTCGAGAAGCCGGTTCACTAGCCAATTTTACTATTTCTGCGCATACAAAAATGAGCGCAGTTAGGGCAGAAAGCTCGCTCATGCAGTTTATGAAGTAAGTGCTAAATAAATAATATGTAATGAAAATGATATGGATAACTGTAATCTAATTGAAAAGTAATAAGACCTTGTAGGCTACGTATTTCGTTATTTTTAACACTGCGCCTGCTGGCAATATCAGCAGATTGCAAACTTGCCTTCGCTCTGCCTGACTCAGATAAAATTTTGCAACACTCTTTTTCGATATTTCGGAACACTTTTTCCTTGCTCAATACGAACCTTTCTCACAAAAATACGCAGAAGACACAGACTCTTTGTTCTTGAATAGAACTATAGAATATTAGTTTGTTCTGTTTATTACTGAGTTAGCTAAGAAATAAGTGGCCGTATCCACGAACAATTCGGGAGCTGCCCATAGTCTGCGCCAAGAGTAATGATGGAGTGTAAAGAATTCAACGCTCGTCTGAGCCTCTTTTACCAGCACCGCACAAGCATCTGGCGGCTACTTTCCGTTCAATATAGTACTTTGCAAGTATGCGCGTGCAATTTGCCTGTAGGTGCGGTGTTAAAAATCCTATAAATACGCAAATAACTCTCCATTCTTACTCGCGACGCTGACTATACTCTTCCGTGACCCTGACGGGGATGGCAAGGGCGCCCAAAATGAACCGGAGGGGAACTGTTTTGCTATCTCCAGGGAAGAGTAGGTATGGAAAGGAAGCTCCCCGAATGTTTGTGGATAAGTTCAACCTTTCCATTTATTAGTTAAATTTTTCGTAGCAGCTCCCCAACATGTTCGCCATGTAAGTAAAACCAGATGTAATCGTTTAAAATACTCTTCTTTATTCTTTATAAACCCGATACATAAATATATTAACCTTGTTATATTTAGTCACTACGACCATTCTTCTGATTCTATTGCTAACCCCGTAGATGTACAGTATTACCTACTTGCCGCTCAGGGTCTTGTGTGGATTCTTGTATTCTGTGCAATCTGTTTTGGAGTCAAATGGCTAGGAAAGGTAGATACACGATGATTTTTTTAATTATTCAAAAAAAGTATACGATTATTCGTTGAGCTTGTTTGTCTGGGTTCTATTGATGTTCAGTATAGCTTAGAGCTAGGCGCTTGGGCTAGTTTTACACAAGCCACCGATTTGGGGGCGAGCTTTTTTTTGAACGAGTTGCCAAAATCCGATTGCTGTGATCCACTGATATTGCTAGCACAATTAGCTTTTACACGTGAAATCGTCCACATTTTTGAGTTCGTTCCCGTACCAACCAAAAATGACCCAAATCGATGCTATTTAACAAAAATGTTGCTATATTTAAACCAATTAACCATTAAAATACATATGTTAATCAGATTTGAATAATAATTATTAGAAGGTGATATGGGGAATATAGAGTGTGTGAAACTACTATGTTTTGCCCTTAAGCATTGACGTGGTATTTCCGATCGAAACCCCCGATGATTATGCTGAATAAAATTTCTCTAATTGAAGGAATTTACAGTAATAATTTAGGTTATTGCCATGGTGTTCATCCTTGGAGCTACAAGTCTTGTGGTTCTTCTTATAAGATCATTGACACTAGATGGACTATGGGAGATCCTTAATGTTTACCATAAGGCTACCGATTGGAATAGATTGATGGATTATGAAGTGAGTAGCATCCCCATAATAAGCTTTTCGGTTTGGCAACTCTTTTGCGAGTTTTTTGTCAAAATAATATTTTTCTTGAGGTTGTATTTTATACTCTATTTCTTCCTTTCAGGTATGGAAAATTGCTATTGAACAGGCAATTTTGGCTACTGGAATTGGTTTTGGTGCCTTTATCACAATTGGGTCATATAACAAACGAAGCAATAATCTTGTTGGGTGAGCTTAAAAACCACGAAATCTTTTATTTACGAACTTACTTACTAAAAACTTACGAAAGCCCAATAAAAGTGATGTTCCTTGTTGTTTATGATCACCTTAAGTGTGTCATTTTGTCGTTTCTAAAGACCAGGTAGAGCTCAGAAGCTTCAATTGTTATTAAACTGAACATATCCTTCGAGACTAAGTTCTACGAGTTAGTATTGTTAAAAAGCGTTTTGAAACAATTCTTACCGCATATGCGTTTAATTTTCTTCCGGAACATATTTTAATAATAAAACAAACAAAAATTTCGCTTAAAAATTTGTTTTTTCAGGGATTCACTCTCAATAGTTGTTGGCCACTGTATTCTTACTGCTCTGCAAGTTCTAACCGTCGTTGGTTTAGTCGGCTATGTGTCCCTAAAAACCGGATTACAACCAATCGATCTTCTTGATAAAGGTAGTATCTTCCTAGACGAAATATTCTTAGTTCTTTAAATTTTAGGAGAGAACCAAATGTGGCATATTCTAGCCTATCTCAGTTATATTCCTGACACTAAGCTGTGGACAGGAGCCCTGCTCTTCGCTTCAATTTTCACACTACTCAACGTTTTTGTAAGTTCTAAGGAACATGTATCCTTTTTACATATATAGACTAAATCATATAGGATTATTCGCTTGCAAGGGATGCTGTACGAACTGCAAATTTATTAGAGCTTATTAGAGCAAATATATACTCTAATTCAAAAGTTTTAGACCTTTAGCTAAAACCGATAAGTCCGCCGACTCAGCGCCGTAGTCAGCGCCGTGAGTAATAATTGAGTGTTACTTGCGTTTTTTGGATCATGTTGCGTAAAATTTCGTTTTTCGAAGATTTTCCGAGCATTTTTAACACTCCATTTTTACTATTGGCGGCGCTGACTATAACATCCTTCTTGATAGTGCGGTTTAAGTGAACTTACAAAACAAATATACCTTTACATTCAAAAAGTAGTGTAACGTTTGAAATATTGAATGTAGGCATTTGGGATACGAAGATTTTTCTCATATCGACAAGCCATAATGTTACCTAGCTCTATAAAATATATGAATTACGTTTTTCTTTCAGTACCTACTCTCACTAACCATACTGTCTTCTACTGAAGACTTCTTCGGCGAAAAAGCATCCCGGTGCTGTCCGCGGTTCACTTTGGCATTGCTTATTTGTGGAATTGTATTTGCTAGTAGTGCTTACTTCACAACACAGGTTAGTATTATAACAGTATTATTATATTCCGCCCCAAAATCAAAGATCTGACCTTTTTTATGAAACTATTATTATAAAGATTTTCGCAATATTCGTGTTCCAAAATTCCAAGTTTAATACGTTGAGAATAAAGTATATTTTGCAACATTCTAAAGCCATGTATGTTATAGGCTGGTCGTCATGCTTACGAACTTGCCACCGGCTTCTTGAAATACATTACAATATTCGTGATTCTCGCCGTGGAGTTGTTTGCTACAGCTTGGTTCTATTGTAAGTTTGACATTCTAAATGTTAACTTCGTAGTTTAGAGTAATCGTTAATCAAAACCATTAATATTTTATTCATCTTATTGATATACTTTATAGTAAAACAATAAAAATATGTTTAACTCCTTGTACAGGAACTTATTCCATTTTAACTATGTAAACTATTCCAAAAGATTTAATTCGAAGTTAGGACCACTCGTTATGCAAAAGAACAAGACTTTTGTCTAAGATATTCTCTAAGACTTGAGTCCCTTTTTAAAGAAAACTTTTAAGAAACAGGTTCAAACTTTCAAAAGGGACTCAGACTTTATAAGTATCCAATTGTAATTTATTTGAGCTAAATTATGGAAATGGTGCTCTACTTTTAATATGTATCCTTGTTTCAGGCGCTCACCGTCTCGGTATGGACTTGCATGCTATGCTAAAGCGAGCCTGTTGTTGGTGTCTAGGACACGCAATCCTATATCTAACATACTTGTTACCTGCGATTCCAGCGGTTAGTGAGATTGATTCCATTTGTTTGAAAACTTAAATTCAATAATTATATATAGCTTTACTATATAATAATTGAAGTATCCATAACTTATGGTTAATATTTGCTTTGACTCTTTAATTTGTGAAACGTTTCCGAATTTTGTCACATTTATTTTGGAAGTTATTCAAAACTCCATGAATTGTATAAGAAACAACTATATAAAAAGCATTAGTATAGCAATACATATTTAGGCCATCGCTGTTCTGAATGCTCAGTCCTACGACTTCTCTACATTCTCGGCAGCTATTCATGCCTGGCCATGGAGTGAATATGTGGGCGTGGCTTGTGCAATTGGTCCTCTTGTACCTATTCCTCTGTACTTTATTGGATATTTATTAAAGGCTTGTTGTTGTAACGATGGCAATGGAAGTGGAAAGGGAAAGGTAAGAACATTCAAATTATAATTAAAAAGTTTTAGTAGGTAACCTATAAACTAAAAATATCATTATAAAAATGAGATTAGTGAAGCAGGGATGGTTATTTCGTGGGCTGGCCAGTGCCAGTGACCGTATTAATCAAGCTACGTCAACCCTCTTCGGGGTACCCCGGGGGTAAACATGTACCCACGCACTGATTAAGGTGAAATGGGAGGCAAAGGGTACTCCTGGGGGTTATCATATTCTCCTCGGGGGTAAATTTAGTTCGCAGGGAACACTGTCCGACATTATTCACTCCGAAAACTAAAATCATTAAATTCGGGCTTCGTAATCGTGAACATGAATTTTTTTTGCGCAAAGGCCCGATTTCAGAGAATGAGTGAAATATAGCAGATTCTTGCAATGAGAAACTATAAGGGATTATTTTCAGAGACTCAAGTCGGTCATCGGTACTCAACTGCGTAGAGACCACGAGAAGATGGCGCCACCACCTCGGTACACCGGCAGTGCTCCTGGTTACTTGTTACTACCACAAGCACCGTTAGCTGAACCAGAGACTTATGCTTAGATCTACAAGCAGTCTTAGGTGAGTGAAACTATTATTTTCCATAACACTTTGTAACTATATAGCTACATAGTCTTCTGTTCTAAATATAAGCTATATTGAACTCTCTCAAAATTAAGAAAGTCTCTTTCGAATGAATTGGTCTAGCTTAACCTGTGGTCGTAGTATAGAAACGCTCGGGTGGGTGACCGGGCAGTTTTTAAACTGCCCGGGCATTAAACCACAATTGCGCGAGCAGCAAAAAACTGCCCGGGCACCAACCCGGGCGTTTCTATTCTACGGCCACTGGCTGGAAAGTTTTCTCACTAAACTTAGACAATGCAAACAACTTTATAAGCTTTATTGAATATTTTATTACAGGATTCTGCAGTCTTCGGTGTTGTACATAAAAAGTCTTATTATAATCTTCGCTCTAATACGGTTCAGAAAAGGACAATCACGCCTCTTCTCATAGAATAATTATATTATAACTTAGTTTATTCGTTTAATTGTGTTATTTTAATATATATTAATATTATTTGCTACTTAATATTTATGCACTCAGTGATTTGTTTTTGTTTTCAAACTGTTTTATTCTTATTGCACTGCCCTATATCTTGTTGAAACCCTTGACCGCTACATTAGCATTTTATTGGTATAGTCGGGTTGAAAATGAATAACGGAGTGTAGAAAATTAGTTACAAGCTACAAGCAATTTTAGCTTGAAAATTATTTTCTACACTCCGTTATTCGTTTTGAATCTGACTATAGCTGTAGAGTAATTTATTTGTGGAGAAGCCGTGTCTACTGCGTATTTAGCAAATGAAAGGAAAAGCGAGCGAAATAGACCTTTAAATTTTTTGACACGCCCTCTTTACTTTTGAATTTGACACTATAGAACTTTAAGGAATACAGTTTCTTGCTTCTAAGCCAAACTTCAAATTCAAGTAAGAGTGGTGTTGGTCTTGAAACACACTACAGTTTTTAAATTCGTATCAAGTTGGTTATATTACTGTAATGTTCTCCCCCTTAAGACCGTTTCCACAGTTCTTTTTTAATTGTTTGTCGCTGTTAATTCACTATTTCGTTGTGCATATCTCACATAGATGCTACTTTATTCTCTCAATTGGTCATAAATATATATGTTTTATTTGCTAGAAGATAAAACTCTAATAAAGAAACTGTATATTTAGTTTTGCAACAAGAGCTTCTTTTACAACTGGTGCGCCAATGTCATCGTTTGTTTTTTGTTTTATCAGATAATGGACAAAAACAAAAATTCAGAGTTTGACTAGTTTTAACTATGTTGGAGCTGGCTTATGTTATCACTACTTAGACGATCGGTTCTCAATGAACAGAACTAACAACACAAATATGGTTTATGGTTGAAATACTTTCTTTTTGAACTGAAGCATTGAAATTAGGAATTATGATTTATTGATGAACTATACTTTGTGCTGGTGAATTAGCCTAGTGGTTAGAGCAGCGAGCTATGAATCCGAGAGGATCTGAGGCTGTCGGTTCGACTCCCCGAAGCTGCAGAAGATTTGGGAAACTAGCAGCTGAGTTTCGTGCACCCGAAGACTGAATGTTAGAAAGGAGCCGTCTCTGCTTAGAAGATTCCGGAATGAATGAACGAAGCACTGCCTCGAAGAAATCTACTATTATTGTAATACGAGTGATAGAGGAAATGAAATAGTTTCAAAACACTTTTTTATAATTTGTAAGGATGTGAGTTCATAAAGCTATCGGTAAGTAATACACATAGTGTCTGCTTCCTATTTACTGACCATGTTATTGTATTACTCATTTTTTTTCTTTATTTCTCATATTTATTTATTCCTTATTATATTTTCTCCTCTTTAGTATAACCTTTTTTTCCTATTACGTT